>JAQGAS010001507.1:0-18542 GCA_034686365.1 Pachymerium ferrugineum
AATTGGATTAAATAACAAAACAAGTTCGATTATCATTATATATAGTGCAGTTAGACTATTTATAGCCCCGCCGCTAATCACAGCGCCAATGTTTCACAAACTACCTAATGATCGGGATGGGGGAAGCGAGCAGCGACCCTTAGGGCGCTGCGAGGAGTTTGTATGTCTCTTTTAAAACTATATATGCTGGTGATATTTGTATGTAAGCTGTTAATTCCGTCAGCAAAGCGACGGGCTAAATGCTAGTATATGAATAACTTGTATACAGTGTAATTCATATTGTTGTAACTATAACCTAAATGTAACACTGCCCTAAATGGTTAAAATTGTGGAAACTAAAAGTGAGAACATATGTTAGTTTTCGACTTAAATTCCTAGTACATACAATTTTTAATACAGTCTGCAATTACAATCTGAACAAAATTGCATATGCAGAGTTTTAAAAAAAACTCCCATTAAAAATTTATACCTGCTGTGACATGTAATTATTATTTGGTTTTAAATAAATTAAGAGTAATCACATTTTTTTCATTGTCTCAAATTCTATCAACTGCAGGTTGATGAATTCAGTTGGATAGAACTGCCGTTTGCAGTAATCTTGCATTGTATTTTCGCTAACTAGCATTTAAAGCTAATATTGGGAAATTTCAGTGTAACAAGTACGAAATCCCAATTGTAATGTACAAAATATCCCAGTATGCCATGGCCGTACCTAATAGAACAATCATAATGACTTGTAATGTACCCACAAAAATGTTGAATAGGAATAAAAAAGAAGGAAGGAACAAATTCTCAACTAAAAACTAGATAATCAATTCCGCACAAATCTCACTTTAGCACACATAACCGTTTGATAAGCAATCAACTATGTGCAAGTCGAGTGAGGAAAAGATTTTAATCACGCAATGTATAGATGGAACAAATATTTTGTCATAGTTTAACAGCATTTCGGATCAATTATAAACAAAGTTTTATATTTATCATTTTGCTTCTATTCATTCGTGATAGACCTGCATGTGCAGTACAACTTTGAGGGTACCTAACAGGAACAGTGAAAGAATATATCCACATGAACCCACCAATTCCAGTCTTAATTACTGGTTTCAAAATGTGTTAAAACAAACGATTTTCAAAAGTTTCTCGTGTAATTTGGTTCTTTGCAATTTCCATTAACACACATCAATCAGTCAAGTAAAATAATTTGTTTTTATTTGAATAAAAGAATGCGAGTTGTTACTCAAATAACCGAAAACGAATTAATTGACTTTCCAGCAATAATTTTCTCTCTACAGTAGTCTATACAGATGATGGCATTGAAAGAGAAAATGCAATAGCGCAAAAGTGAAAGTGACGACTTTTTGAATAAACATGGTTTGTGATATTAGATTTTTTTGGGCTCTCTTTTATAAATTACATCCATCCCAGTTGAAATGCTTACATCAAGTCAGAAGATAATAAAATTAAGTATTGCCTTGTTACTATTCACTATGTGTTTTTAAAATAATCTTAATTGGTATTCAACATTCGGTTGTTCATGTCGATATAAAATCAATCAATTCATTTAAGAGCAATTGATGCGTATAAAAAACCGAAACCGAGAAAAATTGATTTAAAATTATGAACTTCATAAACAAGACATTAAAAAGAAATTAAAATTAATATTGCAATAAGTTTATTTGAAAAAACTAGTGTTTCATTTCTTATTGTTCAACTGTATTTTATTAGTGTAATTATGTCTGCAATAAAATGTGTATTGTATACAATTTTATTGTCTTCTGGTCGTTCTTCAGACACGACAGTAATAAACTATTTTATTACCTGCAATAACTGAATTGACTCATTGTTTCATTACAACGTGACCGCGCATTACGTACGGATGTTACCATGCTTCAGTAAAAAGAAAAAATACGCAAAATAGTAAAAGAACACCTGTACATTAACAACCCTATTCCGGATTTGATTCCTGGATTTTCAAAAATTCGACGCCTAATTTGGTTCATTTGTAATCAACACGATTCTCATTTTGTGTATCTCTCAATCAAGTAAGAGAATTTTTTTTTATTTGGAAAACCCTGTACGCGTACATGCTAAAATAACCGAAAGACACGTTCACGACTTTCCGGCAATTATATTTTTGCCATCATACACACAATTGCTGACAGATGAAATTCGATTTGCTACAGAATTCTTTCTAAAAATTTTCATTTAAAATAAAAAAATTTTCCATCTCAAATTGCACTTAACAAGATTAATTTTTTTAATGTTTTCCGATTTCTTAAAACACGCGAAGTGCTTTTTTTATTTTCTTTTTTGTCAATGAATTGTACTCTACTTGATTAGATTCACTGCCTGAATTAAAAATAATCCAGAGTTTGGAGAGAAATTGAAAACAAGTCACGTATATTTATTACTACTTCGATAGTTTAACACAGACTGAGCTAATTGTAAGTACAAAAGTATAAATTACATACATTTTCGTTTGATTTCAAGTTGTCTTAATTACCCTAAATTGTCTACTTTATTACCTGCAATAACTGAATTGACTTATTGCGTCAGTACAACGTGATCCCGCATCACGTACGAACGTTATCATGCTACAGTACAAAGGAAAACTACGCAAAATTGTAAAAGAACATCTGTACATTAACAACCCTATTCCAGATTTGATTCCTGGGTTTGAAAATCTTTTCAACAAAAAGTTTTCAAAAATTCGACGCCTAATTTGGTTCATTGTAATTACCTCAATTCTCATTTTGTGTATCTGTCAATCAAGTATGAGAATATCTTTCTATTTGGAAAAACCCGTACGTGTTCATGCTCAAATAACCGAAAGACACGTTCACAACTTTCCGGCAATAATTTTTTACTCATCCAAGACCGATGAAAGTATAGACAAAGAAAATGAAACTGTGCAAAAATACTATAACACTCAATTTCATGTTTTGAAATATCCTGATTACGTAAAGAGTAGGCGTATCTAAGATTTATTTATTAAAAAAGAATAATAAACAATTTATTTATTCTTGCAGTTTGCGAATTTACGACTCCTAAAACGGTTCTTGATAATCGTACTTCAATAGAAGACGCTTGGAAGGCAAACAATTTTTCCAAGCACATAAAAGAAGTTTCTTTCAATCGAGTTAAAATACCGAAATAACTTGTCGAAATTATTTCAGTTAAATATTAACGATTATTACAGGGCGATAAAAGGCAACATATTTTCGACAACAATTTCAGCATTGAAAATGTTTACATGGCAGCTGTATTCTCAACACGAATTACAAACAGTCTGCTAATGATTTGTTCCACTCTAAAAAAATCCATTTCTGGTTGCGTTTGAAACAACACATTTTAAAATTAAATCAACCGAATTTTGGTTAAATTAAATTTAAAATGTATTGCTGAAACGCAACGGGTTTTAGAGTGTAAAAGTACATAGCTATCACGAACTTTAATTCTCTTTCTTTAGAAAGAGGTTTGCCGTTTGACTATCACGTTCGTGTTCAATTGGAGTTCCAACGTCAACGAAACGAATTTGGTGTGCTGTGTATGGTAAAGAAAATGATAGTTATCTCCTAAAAAAAAATTTTATCTGGCAATTTGTTAAAATTGGAGATTGCTTTCAATCCAAAGGAACAGGAAAATTTATTTGGAATATTTCAAGTCGTTCAAATGACGGATCCCTATGTAAAAAACATATTTGGATTGAGGTTCAAAGAGGTGATATTCTAACTGGTTTTCTAACATAACTTTTAATACTTATAACTTTATGTACCGGTAGTATAAGTTTCTAAACAGAAAAGAAATCCCGTGTACTAGCACAAAAATGATGGAAAATTGTTATCAAAAGTGTATCTGGAAGCACACAATGAATTACACTTGCCAGTAAGAACTACAATTTCTCTAATGGTTAAAAAAATTCTTCAATTCTTTTTAATCAGATTGCCATCCCTACCTAAAATGAAGACATTAGCCAAATGTTTGGCTAACTCATTATCTTGTATCTACATCAGTGACTTGATCAACACCATCATTATGAACCCACCACATGCCTGTAACTGTCCGAGGGAATGCAAAAAAATAATAATTTCATCTCAATTCAATTTTGATCAATCCGACGAAAAAATGTACGAATTTTATTTTCTCAGCAACCAGATTCTAGTCTTAAGAGAATACTTTTCTTACGATTTCATTTCCCTATTGTGCGATCTGGGAGGTAATCTTGGACTTTATACAGGAATTTCGTGTTTGTCACTCATTGATGGCGTCATCGGGCTGAAGAAATATAAGAAGAAGAAAATTTCTTGCTTAGAAAGAAAAGTTATTTTAAGAATCCAACAAATAGTCCATAAACCATTGAAGTCTAAATACTTGAGTTCAATGAAAATTCTACTGATTCTATGTTGTATTACCTTTTGTGTTTATGACACGTACACAAGAGTAATCTACTTTTTTAAAATTCCCGTCTATAATACTATATACGTTGTAGAAGATAAAATTGTACAAATTCCGAGCGTAGTAATTTGTCTAGACAGTGGAAGAGTTGTTAAAGAAAAACTCAAAATATTTAAGAACCCGGTTAACAAATGCGGTTACGATATAGATAATATTGAACTGATGACATTATCAAAATATCAAGGCAATGCAGTTAAATTGTGGAGTACCGTTAATGATTTTCAAGGTTTTGAAAGGGGCAGCGAAATCGTACGTTTATGTTTTACCATTTTAAGTTGAGTTACTCAATTGATTTTATAAACTCGTAGTTAAACTACCACGCGAAAGGAAGCGAATCACTTTCAACAGCATTAAGAATAGCCAATATTTCCAAATACCCAACCATCTTTGGAGAGTGCACCAAGATAGAATCAGGTACTCACAAGTATTTGAAAAAAAAAAGTATTAAATCTGAATGACTACATAATAATTAAAATTTAATGTTATCAGTTAAATGATCACATTTTTTTTATTTAGCGATATGAGAGATTCAGGCTGCGTTCTGTATGGAAAAAAAAGTTAGTTATTTCTATTTCTTTATTCATTTTCAGATAAAACTGAATACAATCCATTCTATTCTACGATGAATTGTTTATATATAGCAATGCAGATTAGTTGTAACCCACATTCTAGAGTAAATTTTTCAGACTTTTCGCCTCACAACAAATTGATTTCACACTTTACTTCAGATATTTTTACTGGATGATGCAGGGCAAATTGACTACAGCACTTATTACACTCATCCACTTGAGATTATGTTATCAGTGAAATTCGTATTAAAAACTGTAAATAACATTTCAATATGTTTACTTTTGATTATTCTATAATTATTATTGCACACAGATTAAAAGATTGCAAAGATCAACCAATCCTTGTTCATCTTTGATGGAGTTCCAAAAATGTCGGGATGTGTGTTTTGGCCATTTATTGGAGGACTACAATTTAAACTGCAGGTTAAATAATTCGACCTTTCATTGTGAATTGGTTATTTATCAAATTTTTTTGTCATTTCAGATTACCATTTATGAATACTTCATTTCTCCCCATGTGTCAAACATACACCGAAGCGAAAACAACCAAAACCCTGTATTTAAAAGCTCTTACTAAAATCAATGAATGTAAATGCAACCCTCTGTGCGAGAAAAAGATTGAAATTCCGTATATTGAATACGAACCAAAAGGTCCTTGGGCTAAAAGAATTAAGGGTTTTAGATTCATGCGGTACAATTTGGAAAGTAATGGTCGGGAGATTTTCAAAGAAGAAAGGCTTTTACCATTTTTAAAATTAGTTTGCGATATCGGTTCAGTGACAGGTCTATGTCTAGGTCTTTCTATTCTCTCTATATTAAGCAACATTCAAACACCCCATTTAAAATGTTAGATAATCAATTCAACCCGCAATTTCTTTCCAAAACCTGCGTTAGCAAACAAAACCGTTAGATAAACAATCAATTACGTGCAAGTGGAGAAAAATTCTAATGCACGAAATGCACAGGAACAAATATTTTGTCGTAATTTATAATTGATCCAAAAATTCAAACTTACGATTTCACCTAAACAAAGAGTTTTTAATAAAAAAAAAAAAGGTTTTAGATAATTACTTGGCTTAAAAGTTGGTAAAAACTAGGATGCCTAATTCTTTGATTTATTTAATTTATTATTGTAAAGAACTCCGAAACTTTCAATCTTGTTCGTCATAACTGAGGTTGAGTGTAATGAAGTTTAGACATAACGGAACACGAGCAATATTTGCATGTTTTGGTTTGTGATATACGAACTTTAAAACTAAGTTTTGCTTAAGAGTAAACTTTAAACTTTGTTTGTAAAACCCGCACGATGTAAAAATTAAAATTGTAGTACTTACAGTTCGTTGACTCGGTGATTTCATGTGTCGACTGCCGATTTTTTTTGGGATCAAGAAGCGGATATTTTTCGCACAATGGCACTCAGTGAAGCTTTTCTTGTAATTTCATCAGGAGTTCAAAATAATCGTCACTAGAATTATAGATTTGATGAGTGATGACCCGGAAGATTTCTGTTGAAACCAAACCGTAAACAGATTAAATTATTAAGCTTACAAATCAAAATCAAAACGAATTACCTTGTGAATTTAAAGCTTCTTCGGATAAGCATGATTTTCATTCGAGTAGAATTTCACACGATACGACTTTAAATCTCTTGACCTGCAAACATGAAAAACTTTAATAAATAGATGAAGGTGGTTTATAAATAATTACAAATTTTGCGTAACAATCGTACCAAACCACAACTACATTGCTTTATAAGTAACTGCAAACAATTTAATTTGCAACGCGTAAGTAAAAGTCCACTCAAACCTTTAAAAATGTTAAATGAAACTTCACCTTCGTAACCATCAATACCGCCATTTTCCCTAATAGATAAAACGTCATACTCATGTGACGAAATCAACGAGTGCCATCTCTCGACAAAAAATGTTATCCTTTACAATTATTTCAACACACGCATATACTGCTAGAAACCATCAGCATAATTTTGATGCAAATGCATAATGCGATAGCTAAACAATAAATTGAAAACAATCTGAAACTCTTATAGGACCTCTTATTATAAAGTTATAATTAAAACCACGCGTTTTAAATCAAAACTTTTTTAATATTCACATGATCATACTTTGATTTGTCAACATACAACTTCAAAAATAGCACAAATAACAAAGTCCATTCTTGATAGGGAATATAACATGGGTATAATGTTGGTAACTGAAACGCTTCTTCCACGTGTCACCATTAGGCATCACGTGCTCTCCAGTCATTTAGAAAACAAGCTGCCCCCTACGTACTACAAACTGCAGTAACAGTGGCCACTTGAATGAGATTAAGAAACAACAAAAGAATACGACTTTCATCATCATCTGTGCATATCTAGAAAAAAACCTACAATAGAATCTACAATATTATTGTGTCGTGAATCACACGTGATCCACTCACTGCCTGTTTGTTTGTAACACCCAGCCTAGGGGTGGTTTTGTAATTCACCACTAGCGCCCTCACCCCCTATAAAGCCCCCAGTGGCCCTTCTCACAGCGCGAGTACCATTCTGATCACCATGTAAGACAAACCCCCAGCTACACCAGGTGCCCTAAACTTGACCATCACTGGGGATGGAAAATCGGACAGTAAGGGCATCTGAGTGTATTTCCGAAAGGAATATACTCCGACCCCCGTTAGATGGCGGGTCCCAGCACATCCGGAGTTTAATGGCTGGACTCTTTAAATCTTCCAGTCAGGCGTAGTGACTTGCGCACAAAACCAAACCAAGTCAACATGGAGTTGGGCCCATCCCATCTCCCTAATTGGCATCAGTTGAGCTCTGCACTGTTTACCCTCTCTCACTTTCACCTTCTCTGGAGTCCTCCCCCATATCTAACACCCTTCTAACCCCCTAGACAACCCTTTGGCCACTAGTGTAAATAATACTACAATAAACCTCCCCTCTATCTAAGTTGCGTGTGTTTTCTTTCCCCCTCATGGGCAGCGCGCATCGCATGACAGAACCCCTTTTAACCCTCATTATGATAAAAAAAAGGACCCAAACCGTAAAATGCGACAATTGTACAGCTTGATTTCCTTACCAATGGCTGTGATGAGACACAATTTGTGTGCAAACCCAGCTGTCACTGTTCGCCCTTATATAGAGTAAAAGTTTCCCATAATCTTTGACCTACAACTGGTGAAAACTCACATCAAATTCTAGCTAATATCTAGATAAATGAAAAGTATGGTTCGAAGAAATGTTAATGGGGAACTTGTGTAAAGTGTAATTGAAGATAAATAAAAAAACGTTTTGTGTTCCTATTGTCATCTGTTTATTAAGACGGTGTTTGGACAAGGATTATCCAAAAATTCGACTGATTTTCAAAATGTTTGTAATAGAAAGTAGTTTTAGATAACTACTTGGCTTAAAACTGGGTAAACTCTCAATACACATATGCAATACAATTATGCAATAGTTTTATGAACTATTGCAAGAACTCTAAAACTGTCAATCTTTCGTTACATGGGTTGAGTTGAATGTTTAAATATTACTTTTTACTATGTGTTTTTAAAATAATCTTAATTGGCATTCTATATTCTGTTTTTCATGAAGGTGTAACATCAATCAATGGGGTTGGGGACCGATTTAAAGACAAACCTGGCCGCTGTAGGTCGCATGGTCGCGAAAGGACATAACCGGTTCGATTACCATATATTATTCACGTAGATACGACCGGTTAATCTAAAAAAAAAACAAAGTGGCAGCCATTATGAATTTGAGACCGACCGATCGTATTCAGTGAATAATATGTGGTAATCGAACCGGTTATGTCCTTTCGCGACCATGCGACCTACAGCGGCTAGGTTTGTTTCTAAATCGGTCCCCAACCCCATTCATCTAATGCGTATCAAAACAACCGAAACTGAGAAAATTGATTTAAAAATGTGAACTTCATAAACAAGACGTTAAAATGAAATTAAAGTTAATATTGCAATAAGTTTATTTGAAAACACTAAAATTTCATTTCTTCGTCGTCTAACTTCATTTTATTGGTGTAATTATGTCTGCAATAAAATGTGTGTTATATACAATTTTATTGTCTTCTGCTCTCAACTTAAAAACACGCCAGTAATAAACTATTTTAAAATAAGCAATAACTCAATTGACTTATTGCGCCATTACAACTTACGCACGAATGTTATCATGATTTCGTACAAAGGAAAGCTACGGAAAATAGTAAAAGAACATCTGTACATTAACAAACCTATTCCGGATTTGATCCCAGGTTTTGAAAATCTTTTTAACAAAAAGTTTTCAAAAATTCGACGCCTAATTTGGTTCATTGTAATCAACACGATTCTCATTTTGTGTATTTGTCAATCAAGTAGGAGAATTTCTCTCTATTTGGAAAAACCTGTACGCGTACATGCAGAAATAACCAAGAGAGACGTTCACAACTTTCCGGCAATAATTTTTTACTCGTCAAACACCGAGGAAAGTATAGACAAAGAAAATGAAACTGTGCAAAAATACTACGATACTCAATTTCAACGTATGAAATACGAAAAGAACGTTGAAGGTAAGTGACCTCTACGATTCCCTTAAAATAATAAACACTCTAATTATTCTTGCAGTTTGCCAATTTCCGTCTCATAAAACGGTTCTTGATAATCGTACTTCAATAGAAGATGCTTGGAAGGCAAACAATTTTTCCAAACACATTAAAGAAGACTCTTTCAATCGAGTTAAAATACCGAAATAACTTATCGAAATTATTTTAGTTAAAGATTAACGATTTTTACAGGGCGAAAAAAGGCAACGTATTTTCGACAACAATTTCAGCATCGAAAATGTTTACATGACAGCTGTATTCTCAACACGAATTACAAACAGTCTGCTAATGATTTGTTCCACTCAAAAAAACCTATCTCTGGTTGCGTTTGAAACAACACATTTTAAAGTTAAATCAACCTAATTTTGGTTCAATTCAATTTAAAATGTATTGCTGATACGCAACGGGTATTAGAATGTAAACGTACATAGCTATCACGAACTTTTATTATCTTTCTTTAGAAAGAAGTTTGCCTTTTGACTATCACGTTCGTGTTCAATTGGAGTTCCAACGTCAACGAAACGAATTTGATGTTGTGTGTATGGTAAAGAAAAGTCTTCTAAAAAAAAGTTTCAACTGACAATTTGTTAAAACTTTCAGGTTGCTTTTCATCCAAAGGAACAAGAAAATTTATTTGGAATATTTCAAGTCTTTCAAATCACAGACCCTATTTAAAAAACATATTTGGATTAGGGTTTAAAGAGGTAATATTCTAACTTGTTTTCTAACACAAATTTTAATACTTATAACTTTGTACAGTATAAGTTTCTGAACAGAAAAGAAATCCCATGCACTAGCACAAAAATGATGGAAAATTGTTATCAAAAATGTATCTGGAAACACACTTTGAAATACACTTGCCAGTAAGAACTACAACTTCTCTAATAGTTACAAAATTCTTCAATTCTTTTGAATCAGATTGCCATCCCTACCTAAAATGAAGACATTAGCCAAATGTTTGGCTAACTCATTATCTTGTATCTACATCAGTGACTTAAACAACATCATCGCTATGAACCCACCATATGCCTGTAACTGTCCAAGGGAATGCAACAAATTAATAATTTCATCCCAATTCCATTTTGTTCAATCTAACGAAAAAATGTACGAATTTTATTTCCTCAGCAACCAGATTCTAGTGTTAAGTGAATATTTTTCTTACGATTTCATTTCACTCTTGTGCGATCTTGGAGGTTATCTTGGACTTTATACTGGAATTTCGTGTTTGTCACTTATTGATGGCATCATCGGGCTGAAGAAATATAAGAAGAAAAAAGTTTCTTGCATAGAAAGAAAAGTTATTTCAAGACTAAAAAAAATCATGCATAAACCGAAATCCAAATACGTGAGTTCAATGAAAATTCTACTGATTCTACAAGCATGTTGTATTCTGTTTTGTGTTTATGACACGTACACAAGAGTAATCTGCTTTTTGAACATTCCCGTGTACAATACTATACAAGTTGTAGAAGATAAGATTGTACAAATTCCGAGCGTAGTAATTTGTCTCGACAGTGGAAGAGTTGTTAAAGAAAAACTCAAAATATTTAAGTCCCCGGTTAACAAATGTGGTTACGATATTGATAATATTGAACTGATGAGATTATCTAAATATGAAGGCAATGCAGTCAAATTGTGGAGTAATATTAATGATTTTGAAAGTTTTGAAATGGGCAAAGAAATCGTACGTTTACGTTTTATCATTTTAAGTTGAGTTACTCAATGATTTTATAATCTCGCAGTTAAACTACCACGCGGAAAGTAGCAAATCACTTTCAACAGCAATAAGAATAGCCAATATTTCCAAATACCCAACCATTTTTGGAGAGTGCACCAAGATAGAATCAGGTACTCACAAGTATTTGGAAAAAAGTATTAAATTCATTTGACTACATAATAATTAAAATCTAATGTTGTTGTTAGTTAAATGATAACATTTTTTTATTTAGCGATATGAAAGATTCAGGATACGTTCTTTTGGGGTAAAAGTTAGTTGTAATACCAAACTCCTATTTCTTTATTCATTTTCAGATAAAATTGAACACAATCCATTCTATTCTACGATTTTTTTTTTATATATGGCAATACAGATGAGTTGTAACCCACATTCTAAAGTAAATTTTTCACTTTTCGCCTCACACACAAATTGATTGCACACTTTACTTCAGCTATTTTTACTGGATGATGCAGGACGAATTGACTACAACACTTATTTCATTCATCCATTTGAAACTGTCTTGTCAGTGAAATTCGTGTTAAAAACTGTAAATAACATTTCAATATGTTTACTTTTGATTATTCTAATTATTATTGTACACAGATTAAAAGATTGCAACGATCAACAAATCCGTGTTCATCTTCGATGGAATTTCAAAAATGTCGGGATAAGTGTTTTGGCCATTTATTGGAAGACTACAATTTAAACTGCAGGTTAAATAACTTGGCCTTTTATTGTGAATCGGTTATTTATCAAATTTTGCTTTCATTACAGGTTACCATTTATGAATACTTCATTTCTCCCAATGTGTCAAACTTACACCGAAGCGAAAACAACCAAAACCCTGTATTTAAAAGCTCTTACTAAAATCAATGAATGTAAATGCAACCCTCTGTGCGAGAAAAAGATTGAAATTCCGTATATTGAATATGAACCAAAATTTTCTTGGGCCAAAAAAATTAACGGTTTTAGATTCATGCGGTACAATTTGGAAAGTAATAGTCGGGAGATTTTCAAAGAAGAACTTCTTTTACCATTTTTAAAATTAGTTTGTGATATTGGTTCAGTGACAGGCCTATTTCTAGGTCTTTCTGTTCTCTCTATATTAAACACCCTTCAAACACCCCATTTAAAATGTTAGAAAAATAATTCAACACTCAATGCATTTCTTTACAAATGCTGCTGTAAGCAAACAAAACCGTTAGATAATAAACAAGTCAATTATGTGCAATTTGAGTGGAGAAAAAGTTCTAGTGCACGCAATGTGTATTCGGAACAAATATTTTGTCGCAATTTATAATTGATCCAAAAATTCAAACTTATAATTTCAGTTAATCAAAGGGTTTTTAATAGAAATCAATTTTTAGATAACTACTTTGCTTAAAAGTTGGTAAAAACCAGAATGCCTAATTCTCTGATTTTCAAAGTTTATTTAATTTATTATTGATATAAAGAACTCCAAAACTGTCAATCCTGTTCGTTATAACTGGGGTTGAGTATAAAGAAGTTTGGACATAACGGGATTTGACACATGAGCAATTTTTGCACGTTTATTATAACGGAGTGGCTATTTCCACCCCAAATGACGTAGTTCTATATTTGAGAGCCCGTTTCCGATTCGTTGCAAATGCATACGCAGCTTGCAGTGGAAAATTAGATTCCAACACCAAAAGCAATTTAAAAAAAAAAAAAAAATAATTAGATACAAACCATTGATTCGAAAGGTTTATAAAATAAAAATTTTAAAAAAAAATTTCTATTACATTGTCTATTATACATTAGTAGTCCCACTGTAATTTCATTTACGGTACTCGGTACAGATACGATAACTTGATTTATTAAAATTAATTTAAAAAATATTTCATAATTTCATTATTTGAATGCCTCTACTAAATTCGAATAGATTTTCTTCACTTCTTATTAATTTTAAAATACATCACACAAACAAAATTTCAGTCAAATAAAAAATAAATTGAAAACACCCAACTGTCAATTATATTTGTCATGGTGATACCATAAATCATTATAACCATTAGACACCTCCTACACGAAATATATAAAAACCAATAGAAAATATTTGCTCAACTGCCAGACACCTTATCAACGCCTTAAACTATTCAATGATTAAAAAACCAATACCTCCACAGCAAGCCAAAAAAAACCTTACAGATTGCTCATAACAAAATGACGTTAGTTAGAAAACGAATGCGAAATATTACTCAACGTGTTATTGACGAGAATGCAGAAGGACCACCACTCATTCCCTAGTTCAGAAAGCGTAAGCTGTCAAGACTACACTAAATTATACCGTCTTTTATGGCTGGTAATAGTCACTGGAGTGTTATGCCTTTGCGTTTACCAATCCGGAACGGTACAGATACGATAATTTGATTTAATTTTATACATATACGACACGTAGAAAAATTTTCTTTTTATTGGAAAACTCTAAAAGAGTGTATTAACCCAAAATGGCGTGATAAAAGATCATTTACCTATATAAAAACGTTAGCAATTACGAGATCAATTATCCCGCCTGTGCACGAGTAGAACCTCTGTAACACACGCGAGCTCAAATAAATATTTTCACAGCAATTTTAAAAGATAAACAACCGTTGTAATGCAAATAACTTAAAAACAGCTATTTTCATTTAGAGCAGTTTCTGCTGTCACACGGGTCAATTTGACTACTCGACTTAAGTCCTTAAACTATGAAGTTCCCCAAAAGGAAATTACGGAAAATTGTCACAGACTACGTCTATGCGAATTCACCTGTTCCAGTTTTAATTCCCGGATTTGAAAATGTGTCGAACAAACACTTTTCAAAACTAAGACGATTAATTTGGTTCGTTGTGATTAATTCTATTCTCATTTTGTGTGTCTATCAATCAAGTATGAGAATTTCGTTTTACTCGCAAAATCCTACGCGTGTTCTTACTACGCTAACCGAGGGAGACGTTGACTTTCCGGCAATATTTATCTCCCTATCGTACACTGATGAAAGTATTGAAAAAGAAAACCAAACTGTCCAAAAATATTACAACACTCAATTTGATCTTTTGGACTATAACGACGTTGAAAGTAAGAATTGTCTATTAATTAATTTACAAAACAAATAAATTATATATTTAAACACATCTCTTGCAGTGTGCACCCTTCTAACTCATAAAATTATTTATGATAATCGTACTTCAATTGAAGAAGTTTGGAAAGCTAACAATTTTACCAAACATATTAAATACATTTCTTTTAAACGAGTTAAAATGCAGTATAAAAAGTTTTTATTTTTTTTTTTTTACTTTAAAATGTTTATTCTTGTAGGGTCAGAAGAGGCAACAAACTTTCGACAATAATTTTAATTTTGAAAATATATACCTGGCGGATGAATTTGCAACTCGAATTACGAACAGTTTGATAATTAATTTATTTCAAGTTTCCACCGATTTCAATATTTACTTTTGAATTAGAAAAAAGTTTGCCGTTTGATCATCAAATTCAAGTTCAAATAGCCTTTCTCCGTCAAGAAAATGACTTAGGCGTAACGTGTAAAGTAAGTAAAATTTCTACATTTCTCTGTTCCAGAACCAATGCCAATTTCCAAATATATTAAAATTGCAGATTGCTTTTAATCCGAAACAACAACAAAATTTACTCGGAGTATTTCCTGTTGTGCAATTGACAGATCCCTACTTAAAGAACATATTTGGTTTAGGGTTCAAAGAGGTGAAATTTCTACTATAACAATCTTTCACGCTCAATTTAACGTTGAATTTTAATTTCGTGCAGTACAAATTTCTTAATAGAAAAGAATCCCCATGTACAAGCATTGAAACAATGGAAAACTGTTTTCAACGATGCTACTGGAAGCAAACATTGAATTTCACTTGCCAGTAAGAACTTGATTAGTCTTTCTTAAATTTATTGTTTTTTTATAAATTTTTTAATTAGATTGCCCTCCCTACCCAAAATGAGGGAGTTAACTCCATGTTTGGCTAACCCATTAACTTGTTCTTACATCACGAACTTGGTCAAATCTAGGATTGCTCTTAACCCACGCTATGCTTGTGACTGTCCGAGAGAATGCAACAAACTAACAATTTCATCTCAATTCCATTTTGTTCAATCTGACGAAAAAATGTACGAATTTTATTTACTCAGCAACAAAATTCTAGTATTAAGTGAATATTTTTCGTACGATTTCATTTCACTCTTGTGCGATCTTGGAGGTTATCTCGGACTGTATACTGGAATTTCGTGTTTGTCACTCATTGATGGCATCATCGGGCTGAAGAAATATAAGAAGAAAAAAGTTTCTTGCGTAGAAAGAAAAATCATTTTAAGACTCCAAAAAATTATCCATAAACCATTGAAATTCAAATACGCGAGTTCAATGAAAATTTTACTGGTTCTTTGTTGTATTCTCTTTTGTGTTTATTACACGTACACAAGAGTAATCTGCTTTTTGAACATTCCCGTGTACAATACTATACAAGTTGCAGAAGATAAGATTGTACAAATTCCGAGCGTAGTAATTTGTCTCGACAGTGGAAGAGTTGTTAAAGAAAAACTCAAAGTATTTAAGTCCCCGGTTAACAAATGTGGTTACGATATAGATAATATTGAACTGATGAGATTATCAAAATATCAAGGCAATGCAGTCAAATTGTGGAGTAATGTTAATGATTTTCAAGGTTTTAAAAGCGGCAACGAAATCGTACGTTTATGTTTTACCATTTTAAGTTGAGTTCTCCATTGATTTTATAAACTCGTAGTTAAACTACCACGCGGAAAGTAGCGAATCACTTTCAACAGCATTAAGAATAGCCAATATTTCCAAATACCCAACCATCTTTGGAGAGTGCACCAAAATAGAATCAGGTACGCTTTATAGGCGTATGAACAGTTAGTAACAATACTAAACCTCTTCTTCATTTCAGATAATATTGAATACAATCCAGCTTCATCTTCGACATTTTGTTTATATGTGGCGACACAGATGAGTTGTAATGCACACTCCAGAGTAAACTTTCACGTGAATAGATGTGAGCACATATTGATTTCAAATTTTGCTTCAGCTCTTTTTGGTGGATGAAGCAGGACGAATTGACTACAGCACTTATTTTATTCATCCATTTGAGATTGGCTTATCAGTGAAATTCGTGTTAAAAACTGTAAACTACTAACACTTCAATAAGTTAAATGTAGATTATTCTAATTATAATTGTACACAGATTAAAAGATTGCAAAGATCATCCAATCCTTGCTCATCTTTGATGGATCTCCAAAAATGTCGAGATATATGTTTTAGCCGTTTATTGGAGGACTACAACTTAAACTGCAGGTTAAATAATTTGTTTTTTTTACTGTCAATAAGGTGATGTCGCTTCGGTAGTTCTAATAATGGCCGCAGTGTTCTTCTAACAATGGTGGCGCGTTGGTACTGGGAGATGGAACCGGAAATGAATTCTATCTGGTAGTACCGACGACCTTTTGTCAGAACTGCCGAAGCAACATCGCCCTATTGTTATTTATTAATTTTTCTGTTTATTCCAGATTACCGTTTATGAACATATCGTTTCTCCCCATGTGTAAAACATACACTGAAGCAAAAACAACTAGATCCCTGTATTTAAAAGCTCTTACTAAAATCAAAGAATGTAAATGCAACCCTTTGTGTGAGCAAAATCTTGAAATCCCCTATATTGAATATGAACCATTACTTGGTTGGGCTAAAAAAATTGAGACTTTTAGATTTACGCGTTACAATTTGGAAAGTAATAGTCGAGAGATTTTCAAAGAAGAAAGACTTTTACCGTTTTTAAAATTAGTTTGTGATATTGGTTCAGTGACGGGTCTTTTTCTGGGTCTCTCTGTTCTTTCTATATTAAACAACATTCAAACATTCCAGTTAAAACGTTAAGATAATCACTTCAATTCTCAATGCATTTCTTTACAAGTATAACCTTTAGATAAATAGTCATTTATGCGCAAGTCAAGAAATGGACAAATTGCAATACACGCAATGTAATTCAGAACAAATATTTTGTTGCAATTCTTAATATAATCCGAAATACTAAACAAATCGTGTTTTTATACTGCAAAGCCGTCTCTAAATATTTACCACTTCACTCATGGCAGACCTGCACTTTAGAATTAAGGGTTACTGAGGGACATTTATGAAGGTAGTGAGTGAAAGAATATCTGCGTATGAACCCACCAATTCCGGTTTTAATTCCTGCATTTCAAAATTTGTTAAACGATTTTCAAAAGTTTCACGTGTAATTTGGCTCTTTCCAATTAATATCATTTTTGGTGTGTGTATCTATCAGTTTACGTCAGAAGACAAAATCATGTATTGCCTTATTAACTCTGTGTATTTTTAAAATAATCTTAACTGGTATTCAACATTCTGTTGTTCATGTCGATATACATAATATCAAGCAATTAATGCGTATCAAAACAACCGAAACCGAGAAAATTGATTTAAAAATATAAATAAGTCATTATAAAGAAATTAAAACTAACATTGCAATGAAAATTTATTTGAAAACACTAAAGTTTCATTTCTCTTATTGTTCAACTGCATTTTACCGGTGTAATTATGTCTGCAATAAAATGTGTATTACATAAAATTTTATTGTCTTTTGGTCTCAATTTAAACACGACAGTAATAAACGATTTTATTACCTGCAATAACTGAATTGGCTCATTACTTCATTACAACGGGATCCCGCATTACGTACGAATGTTGTCATGCTTCAGTACAAAGGAAAAATACGCAAAATAGTAAAAGAACACCTGTACATTAACAAACCTATTCCGGATTTGAAAATCTTTTCAACAACAAGTTTTCAAAAATTCGACGCCTAATTTGGTTCCTTATAATTACTTCAAAGGAAAAACATGCAAAATAGTAACAAAACCAGAAACAATTTTAACTTTATCCAAAATCATTATTAGAAAAAGGCCAGTTCGTTCTTCTATTATTTCTTTAAGTCTCCAAGTGTCTATTTGACTAGTGACAAATTGACCAGATGGTTGTAACAAATTAACCGAATCAAAATGACGAAGTAAAGTACAAAAGTAAATGTAAGAAAAAAATCGACTAAATATTAGAAAAATCGATACATACAGTCGGCGCAGCCTAAGACCATCAAATACGGGCGGAGCTTATAGCCGCACCCCCACCAATCAGCGCGGTTTTAG
>JAQGAS010001508.1:0-18541 GCA_034686365.1 Pachymerium ferrugineum
CGCTTATAGTCACTGAGCTGGTGCCAACAGTATTGTCGTTCCCGAAAAGCATAGAAAATTGTGTCCATTGCCATATCTTTATAACTCTCCTGTTTCCAAAAGCACAAAGAGGGACTCGGTGAAGGTGACTTAGCGCCCGCGAACTTCATTGGACGCTTGGATTTGAGACTCTTTTTCAAGTATATCCGTCTCATCTTCTAGCATGTCCTGATTAGCTGTAGTCTTTAATGCAGGATTCATCTCTGAAATTGAATTTTTTCATATTTTAAAGGGATTAAAAAAAGGAAATTATAATTTTTTTGTTTTTATTATATAATTCTAGTCCTATATCAGAGAAAAAAAACGATTCTCAAGATCGGGTTTCGCTCTCACCTGAGGTGAAAATTTTTAAATTTTTTGACTTACTATATAAGATGCATTCACTAATTTCTCTCCTCGATTTTCTCTCTAAATCTGGTAGTATCTCTGCAGAGATAAATTAATTAAAATAAGCAGGAAAATATAAGCAGATATAAAATACCTTTTAAAACGAGTTCCAAAAGAATTATTATAACTGAAGATACAGTAAAATTGAGCCCACTGCATCACAGTAGCGTCCCATCCTGCTTACATTTTATGTAGAAGCATGCAATTGCGACCGTAAATGCGCTCGTTTTTACTTCATCTTTTTTAAAAACTTGCTTAAAAAGACTACCTGATGATTACTTTTTGTTCAATTTTTAGACCACTGTCTCTTAATTTTTTATCCCCTTACCAGACTCCACTGCGATGGCATGGTGACGGCAGTGTAGGGTTATCATCCTCCCTTGTGTGACCCCTTTGGCGGGGCAAAATCACAGAACACCTTGTTGTTTAACCCACTCGTCATCCAGCCTCTGTAGCCTTCTACTTTCCAAGTTGTCGATGGACTTTCGGACTGCTATAAATAAATAATAAATAGACTGACAAAGTGCATTCAGTCGCTCTTGCTCAGCCGCATCATTTTTATTTACAGTTGTCCATCACGCCTGCTATATTATCAAGGCCGCATTTATATCATTACTGTTGTTATTGATTTCTGCCTGCTGGTTCTGAACCTGTGCATTTATTTCGCCAACTATTTTTTTAGAAAATTTTAGAAAATTTTAGAAAAAAGGTAGAATTAATGTGAACTTACTTTGCTGTCGATGGCTTGTGGCTTTCTGTTCCAAGCTCCGGGCTCTCACTTGGTACAGATAGTTTAGCTGCTGGGTTTGGTCTTGAATCTTTGTTTCTAAGTTGTTTACTTTGGCTTCATAGTTATTTCTCTCTTGGTTTAGGTAACGAATTTGGCTTGCCTGCTGCTCAAGCCTGGCTTGTTGCTGGTTTACTTTTACATTCAACTGACCAACAGCCTTAAACAGCATCGCAATTTGCCTTTTATGAATTTCTTCAGTGGTTTCCATGATGGTTGTCTCTGTCTGTCTCTTGTCTCTGTCTGTTTCAAAGTGAGGTAAAGAAGGGTTTTTTACCCCTCTTATATACAACCTTGCTGCATCTGATTGACTGGGTTCGATGCCATGTGACGGCAGTGCAGGTTGTACACCGTGAGGTTTGCGACCCTCCCTTTCGGCGGGGCAAAATCACAATGACACTTTCCCTGCGCTATAGCCTACGGTGTAGTTTTTAAATTTATTATTAGTCTGTTATTAGTTTATTCGTGTTTCACTTACGTGTTTTGGCGCGGTGGGTGGGTTCGCCAGGCGGAGACCCGTTCGCATCGCCACCGGGAGTTTGTGAACTCGCTTGAGGTGATTGGACACATTCGTGTAGAATTTTGCGCAAATGGACAGAACCTGATGAAAGCACCCTAAGCTGCGTCATGCAGTATATATAGCGCAAAAGCCGGGATTTGAGTAAGTCCATTGTGGGAACCTTCTTCGCTTAAAATGACCACAGTTTAAATTTGTTATTCTTTGACCATTGGCATTCGGTCAATGTTGTCATTCTTACTAGTATTTCTTCCTCCCACCACTTATGGTATTGGAGCTATTTTTCCCTCCCTTTCTTTAATGGGTTAGACCCAAATACAAAAACTAGAACAAGATGAAAAAACCCAAATACAACACCGTGAACAAGATGGTAACGCCGATACATTCAGGCAGATTGATGTACACTTATGTATAGGTCTGATAAGACTATTTTTATCCTCTTTTGGATCTCCTCTCTTTCAGTTGTGTAATCTGCCAGGTCTCCATTAATTCACCATCTTCTTCATCGACTGAATCGCTTAATTCGGCAATTGTTGCCATTCCTTGCAATTAATTATATACAAATGCCCTCGACAACAAAAATGTTTTACAAGTTAAGTGTAATCTTTTGGCCTGCTCCTCATTCGAGCAATCCTGCCAAACACAAACGGCTATATTCATAATTTTTCAACGAGTACAATCGGCATTAATCTTCTTTTTGATTCTTCTTTTACAGATTCTGCTGTTTGATTTGGCAGATCAACTTGGTTCTTGCTGACTGTATATAAACCAATTTAGCATATTGAGTGTTTGGCACTTTCGGGTCGACTCTTTGATAACGTCGAGGAAGGATTTTCGGGTTACGTTGCGCTGCTTTATGCGATGTGGCGTGGCGTTCGTTGAAGGGGCGTAAATGAAGTGGAATTAATAACATAGAGACAAATGCATTCGACAACACACAGATGAATGTTTTTACTTTTTGGAGATTAAGTGGGTTAATCTAGGCTAGTATCAGGAGATATTTTTGAATATATTAAAAACTAGGGTGAATCCTAAAGTGTCGCACAAAACAACCATCTTCTAGTGAATGTGTTAGGTAATAGGCAGACAGAAGTGCATCATAACTCAATGTCTCCTCTTTTCTTAAAGTATAAAAATTATTTTCCACTTGTTTCTTATCTTTAGGTCGGTCTATTGCTTCTCTGATATCATCAATAGGTTTGTTATTTAGCAACTGTTGATAAGCTTTCTGTGGCTCTTGCTCTTCAGGAAATTTTGTCTTCAGGTCAGTGAACACTGATGGAGCAGTACAATTGTAAGGACGTTGTAACTTACAATGTTTTCTGTTTCCATGAGGAATACCATCTTGTGGAATTATACTGTCATTGCCAACATAATGGATTATTGTCAATTTTTCAGTGATGTAAGCATATCTTCGAAACTCAAAAGAAAATGTCATTGGAGCTATTCTGATGTGATATATTTTTTCGTTCCAATAATTCCTGGTAGACCCTCTGCTCTTATCCCTGCAATTATATTGATCTGCCATCCAATCATTTGGTTTCTCAGGATTTCGATACAAACTTACATCACCAGCCTTTGGCTTGAAGGGAGGCTTTGACATACATTTTTCAATAAGGTTTTCAATGCTGATCCGGAAAATTCCTTGCACGTCATTCAGTGTTAATTTTTCAAAACATCTTTTGTAAATTATATTATTATACTTACCTCTATACAGTGTCACCAGATCCTGAAATCGTTACGGTGGGAAAAATGTCCAGTACTTTCCTCATGGAATATTTCGCAAGCTCAAGGATTGTGAAACCAGTGTATAAGGGACGTGCCATCACTAGATTTGTTTTCTTTCTATCGATAACCACAAGATTGTCGTTAATTTAACGAAAACTTTTCATTGAGGGTGCACCTAAATATTTTTTTACACTTTTTTCAGTTTGACATAACACCACTTCTGATCTTTCTTAAATTCTTTATGGATTTCCCAAAATACTGTTCACCATAAGTTTTAAGAAGTTTTTATCAAAGGTATTTGTGGCTTGTTGTCGTTTCAGAGTGTTAAAACTAATGTAGGGTTTCATCCACGTTGATTGAGTAAATGCCAACACTTTGTGAATTTTAGTCAATTTCATTCCCAGCAAGGAAGCGGATAAAATTTTTCGAGCCATCTTGCCCCAATTCTTATCAAGCTGCGGAGTATGGATTTAAAAAAAAAAGGTTTTTCTTTTACTAAACAGGACACGTGAAAAATGTTCATCTCTTGTTCCCTCATTCACCTCTACTTCCCAGGATTCATTTGGTATATAATCTGCCAGATAGTATTGGGTCGTAATTCCGGGTGGTCAAACTATACAAATTACACAAATATTAATTTAATTAATCGATTAATTAATAAAAAAATAATTACATCGCAATTTGTGTGTTTTCTACGTTGACTATGGCCAACCGACCAGGCCTTGGCTCCTATCAGCATTTACACAAAACACACAGTTTGAAATCTGAGTGGACATAACTGAGGTCATTGATTTCCAATAGCTATGCCCTTTTCCTTGTGGTGTCTTCGATTCGGTGAAAAGGAAAGAATTGTATTGTAGCTCTCTTTCTCGGTGCTCCACATCAATTTTCAAAAATTGCAAAAGTGGGCGCACTTGATTTCCCTCTTCATTTTTTTTAACTGCACGTATTCCGAGACCATAAGTATAGATGCCATAATTTTTCATCTCAATAAACTGGGCTTAATTATGCCTGCCTGGTCCAGCTTCTCACATTCCTTCTTTATTATTTCGGCCTGTCTCTGTGGGCATTGATAAGGCCTTTGTCGTTCGGGCTTATTATTGCTAAGCTCGATGACTTGTTAGGTCAGGGGACTCTCACCCAGTTCGAAGATGAGCTTTCTGAGCAGCAGTGTGAATACAAAGCTTAAATTTGAAAGGCTTTTCTCCAGACACCCAGTTCGAAGATATCTCTCGCAAAACACGTCTCAGTCTTCAGTAAGCCGTACGATTTCATCTTTCTCTGTCCCGGACAAATGGCTTAAATCAAAGTCAGCTGGTGTGACCCTTTTCGCGTGCCTCCGACAAAGAACAACTTGGTCTAATTCCAGCACTTTTCTTATAGTCCCTATGACTTTTTTTTTTTAAAATCTTACGGTTAGAGCGGGTGCACGCGATCTTAGCGGCCTTTTCTTGCCCTTTCTCGGTTAATTGTACATTCAATTTTTTCAAGTCAAGAGTGCCAGTAGCCATGTCGTAAACGACCTGCCAACTTCTCAGGGGGTCGATACCTAAGGTGCCTTCGCAGGCTTCAGAAACGAGTTGTTGGTTACGAATAACTTAACTGGCGCAACTCTGCCACCAATATCTCTATTGGATCCGCCCAATAGGAGGGGACTGCCCTCTACCGCCTGTAAACCGTGGGATATTGGTATTTCCTTAACCGATCCCAAATGTTTTTGTACCTTTTCCCACCTGTCTTCGGACAATCTTTATTTCTAATAAAGTCACCCAAACACCAGTCATTGAGTAATCGTAATGTAAATTATTTCATTATGATGATGATAACAAACACAATACCCAATATTAACAAAGCAGGGAAACAGTAACACCGTGGAATTCTTCTTTCTGTGGAGAATTGAGAACCGACTGCAAAATATTCCCGGCCCTCAACCCTTGACATGCGATTTTCCGGCGTCATAACATGTGATTGTCTCCAAACACGCTTCCTCCTCTTGCTGCCGGTTAAGGGCATATCCCCGTATCATTGGTACGATCGTCATTCATATCAACAAACGTTTCTTTGTTATTTGTGCAGGGTGCCTGTTCAGGTATCAGGTTTAGATTTTTAAGTTTGTCAGTTTTAACTGGCAAATTTGGCAGGCCAGAAGCGGTTCTATTTAAAGAGCGCAATAAATACAAGGTTAGTGGGACTCAACTCGTGATCGATACTCGTCTTGGTAGATGTTTATCATTCTCACTGATTTCTCCCTATGGACACTTCTTCATTTGCTACTGCCCTGTTGACATCGTATGTCCTCAATTGATCAATAATGTATTTTGCATTATTAATCATCATTTCTTTGGTATTACTTGAAGAATGCCCTACTGCATTTATTTGAAATGTTCTCGAGTGGTTTAATGTATTTCAACCTTTTGACCTTTAATACTTCAAAAACTCTTACCTTTTTCCAAGGTCCCTTTGGCAACGAGCGGCAAGGAGTCTGTATAATTTCTCAAGGCAATAAAACACAATTTTTTTAAACTACATTTCACTATTTATTTCTTTAAACAAAATACCAAAACTACTATGGACTTTCAACTTATTCATTTCCCAAACAAAACATAAAATCCCCCAAAATGCAAGATAACACTAAAATAAAACAATTCAAACACTTTTCAAAAGCAATGCAAACACTTCAAATAGACACTTGTTAGTTGGTGAAGTTTTCCCAATTACTTTACCCAACTTTCCCAAAATTTCTAAAATATTCCTAAACACTTTCAAACTCTCCTTTCGCAATTCTCATCAACTTTTCAACTCACCCCTTGAACTTCAGATGTCTTCACTGGTGTTACAACAAAAGTTCCAAGCTGTTCTTAGTTCCTTTGTACTGATCCTGAATACTGGATTTCTTTCAAAATCCGACCTCAAACAATGTCAATGTCCACTCTGCCACAATCGCACTTCCAAACGAATTGGCTCCTAGCCACTGGACACAGGACTTCACAAAAATTTGTCATGTCAATAATTTTCTATTATCGTCGTATGAATTTTTGGCGCGAAACCGGAACCACAAAACTTCACAAATCGCTGTGGCCTTCTAACACCACAGGTAATGAACAAAAAACGCCGAACTATTACCAAGCCTCCAGCTATGGTCTTCAGGTACAACCTTAACCTAACACGAGCCATTGATAAGTCATCTGTTCATATTTCTGGTGCCACAACTTAAGAAATCGCCGGATGGCATCCGGGCTCCCACGGAGGCGTTGTATGGGTGGAAACGTACATCCTATTAGCGAGATCCCACGGAACATTTGCCGATATGCTCGCCACCGGCAAATAAGTGAAGTCCAATGTTCAAACTGGTCACGATGTAGTTCTCCTCGTTGTTGGCACACATTGCATTTCACAATAGCGCCATCCGGCCGTCACACGGTTCCCCACCCCATGCAAACGGGGCAAATTTCGAAAGGCGAAAAACGACCATCGTACAATCCGGTCGGAGGCCGTTGATGGGATGACTTATCTAAAGTCTAACCGGGCAACAAAACATGGACAACTCTCCCTCAATTCTTCTCTTAAGACTGAGCGACTCAGAGTGACCAACACAAACTTGGAAACTTGTCACTGTCTCAACATCCCAAGATGAGAGCCGCGCAAGAGACCAAACCGCCGAACTGGAAACCTACATCTTACTCTTCCAAGATGCGAGCAAGTGTAACAGACCACGACCACGCCCTTACTCATTCTTTTATTACGTTCCCCCTGGGCCACACCCCAAGGAGGGACCAAAAAATACACCAATGTTATCCCTTAGTATTTTCCCCCAGACTTTTTCCACGTTTCTTCATTGGGCCCAAAAATATGAATTATGTCCCATCCTTTTGACACAATCTTTGGCCTTTTCCCATATTCCCCCAAATCCAACTGTCATAGATTCCAAGACAGATTCCTTAGAGTCATCTCATTAACCCTCTTTGAGGTCTGCGCTAACCACAAGGGCCACAATGAAATTTATGATTATAAAATGCTACAAAGTTTCTTCTAAACGTATTAACTCAACGTAACATGAACATGGCTTGATTTTGTTGACATCTTTAGTTTTGGGGGTACGTTTTGCTCGTGTTATTTGGTAGTTTGGTTTTGCTTACTCCCCCTATAGTCGAATTGACTCAAACTCCACAAATCGTAATTACATAATGGAGGGTCGATAATTGGTTTCAACTTTTTGGTTTTCTAACGGACATCTGGCTTTTTGTGAATCTGACATCATTGATATATTGAGATGGTCTTGACTCCTTCCACGGCAAGGCAGTCATTACAGCAGTGGCTATTTAAGCTGTGCGCCGATTTTGGATAAATCTTTCAACCTGTTTGACTGCCCGTTTTCTCCAAGACCGCGTGATACAATCGGAATGAAAATTGTGTGGGAAACGGAAATAGAGTTTACTGTGAATTCAGGGCTGATTCCATACAAGTAATTAATTTGTTGACGCGAAGGTCGAGGTTGGGTTTGTTGGTGCATGTTGTCGCCGACACATCCATCCTGCGCTAATGATTCAAATTCCAAATGATTCGGAATGATAGCTGGCGCATTTGGAAAACGAAGGGCTCTGTGACAGGTTTTGTCATCGATTTGAACTATTTGCGGAATATTGCAGGTATTCAAAAGCTGAGCAGAGACAGTCGGGAAGGTTGCCAAGATGCGTCCGATAGTAATGTGATCTGGCTGAGTAGGCTTATTGTCTATGATGCGTGTTATGATGGTTTCACCGCGATATAAATTAATTATAATTCCTATCGCAAAACCTGTAATAATAAAAAAAAAAATAAAACAGAAAATAAATTCAATTAATAGATGATTTTGTCAATCGTTTATTAATGTAGTTAACTATTACCCTCGAGCGGCTGGTCGGACAAAAGCTTCTGCTGGAGTTTCGACATCTTATCAAGATCTCGACAAATATAAAACTTAAGATCTTCTTTGGGATCTGGGATACTTCTAAATTTGGTCTTTGGTAACGTTGGAATTGACATCGCAAGCGGTCGGCGGTTCGCGCTGCCCGCTCCTGGGCACTTCGTCGTCGCCCATAATCGACCCCGTTGGGGAGGAGGGTGGCTGAGGTGGCCAGTGGATTGAGTGCGTCACCTTACATGTAGGACATTAAGCCTATATGAAGGTTTTCTAATTATATTGCCATCTGGCGTTTCGTATTTTGTAATGCGATAGTATCGAGTTTTAAAGGTTTGTTCTGCCATTTCACAGTACCGTAGTCAGAGTGAAAGAAAGAAATAGATAGGGCTTAGTCAGAGTTTTAATTTTAAGAAATAAATATAGCATATCAAACTGTATTTATTCACATTTTTACCTTGCGCTTATGTTCTGTATACTGATCCATTTGGATCAGCTTACGGTTGAGCCAAGGATCTCCGGCAGGCCGTTGTCCCGTGCCGGCGCAATTGAAACAGTCACCCCGGTGCGGCCCGCCTACCTCGGCGCACAGCCCTCCGGAGCTCATACATAATCCACATGGGAGCTCATACATAATCCACATGGCTCGTAGTTGGGGAGAATTTTGGGTTTGGGAGCGGGCATGAGGCGAGATGGTTGCTGCGGTTCACGATCGCAGCCACCCGGGCTTTTTCTTCCACGGCCTAATGGTTTAAAACCTCGACCCCTGTGGAAAAGGTTTTAAAGATTAAAATTGTGTTGGAATATAAAAGGTTTCACATTTTTATTTAATTGCAGTTGCGTCTTTCTCCGTTGTTTTCACAGCAGTTGCATTTTGCACGTTGGTTTTATTTTGCCTATTAATTGTACTTTTCTCGATTTGCTTCAATGGTTTTGGTTTTAAACAACTAAATGAAATAAATAAACTTTTAGTGAAGTCTGACAATAACCTTAATAATATTACTGTACATGTTGTCACGGCTATGTCAACTCATGAATTCATAAGTTGACATAGTAAATGAAGTTTGCCTACTATATATTGTTTATACTCTAACCTATGACCAATTGAAACATTTCAGATTCCTCGAAATTTTGGTTTTGAAGATTTTGCCAGTTTTGAAAATGCTAAATTTTTTTGAACTTCCGTACTTAAGGAAGCGGATAAAATTTTTCGAGCCATCTTGCCCCAATTCTTATCAAACATCTTAATACTTAACCAGGAAACCTATAAAGCAATTTCAATCAAATCAGTTTGTATTACTACATTTCAAAACTACAAACTGCTGTGTACTGGGTTTTCCGCGTATACTTACGAAATACACAGTCTGCCTATACACAGGGCTTACTTATTAGGTCTAGAGGATAAAGGTAATAATAACACTAGGGTGAGCAAATGAACAATATTACTGAGGAACAAATAACGAGTAGGAATACAAAGAACCTGAGATTAAGCATAAGTTTAACTAACATTAAAGATTAAATAAGATTACAGGTGGATAATACTAATAACACTAATAGCCTTGAACAGGTACAAGCATATATCAGAGTTAACTCTGCGATGTCGGAAAAATCCGTTAGTAATGATGGCGGGAGTTGTGGGCACGCTGTGATGCTCAGCCCGAGTTCCCAAAAACTCTGCCAAGTTGAACACGCTCCTTGGTCGCACACTTCTTACTTGCAGCTTCTTAAACGCGTTTTGATGATGGAATATACTTCCTCAGGAAATATATTCAACGTCTTCTATCTTCTACCGGGTAGACAAAGTGGGAAACGATGTAACTCTTTGAGTCCCTAATCATCAGTCAATATTTCTTTTTCGGCTAATTCAGAGCGTTTTCTATTTTCCCAAGATTGTTGAAAATTAGAGCGTCGTTTTCGATTATACAGGCGCTTTACCATCCATCTCATACACATCCTTGAGTCCACCATTCACTATTTCCTTTTGTTAGACTTCTTTCTTCAACTTCATGCAAAAATACTCTCACCGTTTTTATGTTTTCGTTACTTTGTAGGTCATGAAACAATTGATCCAAAGTAACTTCAAATTTGAATTTGCTTCTATTCTTGTTACCTCAACATTGTTCATCCATATTTAAGAATAGTAAATAGTAGGGGTGGTGTGACCACATACCTATAACTACATTATGTAGATATAGGTCTGGTGTGACCTCAATATATAAAACATAGATGGGAATCATATGTTGGTTGGATCCCATCGTCGCCAACGCCTTTGAGAACTTCCGTAAGTGATAGGAGTAAGTCCTTAATGTTAAAAGTGTACAGGGACATTACTGTACTGTTACCCTGCATGTGTAAACCTCCTTTCTTCTGCCGATTGTGATACTAAGTTTGAAGGTAATTAGAGATGCCCTATGAGATACGTACAGACGCCAACTCTCTGCAAGTATTGTGTATCTAAAATAAAACACAATTAGAAAATAAAAAGGAACATCTACCGTACTCTGATTTTTTCCTACTGTGAAGATATCTATAAAACTGGGATCATGTCCAGATCGTGATGGTAAAGCTCCCGCGTAATCATCGTCTTCATCTTCATCTTAGTTAGAGGGGATGGGAGTCGATGAAAATGGTACAGTGCTAGTACTTCTTTCAGGCGCGAAGAAATTGACAACATGGTCTAGAATCCTTGCAATAAATTGTCGCATTTGTTCAATTGTCGCATCGTTATTTTCTTCCACCAACTGATCAGTAATTTTAGAAGCTGGTCGACGACGCGGAGTGTGTATTGTCGTAATAGGAGAGTCCAACATTGCTTGTTGACGATAAAAAACGTTAGGGTTCATTATTTGAACACACAAACTCCACAAATTTGATTCTGGATTACATCAACATCCTTTCTGAACGTATTAAGTAAGTCGTGGGATTGTTGGGTGATGTCGTCGGGCAACTCGGTTTGTTCTTGTTTCGTGCCGCTGGCGGCGTTAAGCCTTATTTTTCTTCTTCTTCTTTTTTTTGTTTCGTGCCCGGTATTATGGTCGCTGTCGGAGCGGCTGGTGGAAAAAAATTATTACGTAACATTTTATGACAAATTTTTACCTTCAAACGCCGTGATCTTCTATATAAAGTTCGCGCCATGTTGTTGTTGGTTGCGTGTCTACGTGGCGTCGGGGACGTGTCACTGAGGTAGTAGGTTGATATATCGGTTCTGTCGGTGCCACACTAGCAGACGGGTTAGTTAGTAAAGGTTATTTTCAATTTTTGTCGTCGTCGGGTCGCTGATCTCCTGGCCGAGGGGTCGACCGTCTCTCACGTGGCTTGCGGTCTCGTGCTTTACCTTCTCGTCGTCGGCCACGGGGGTGGTCAGGCAACGAGTGCAAGTTTGTCGGTGTGGACGGTGACCTGCACATCCACTTTGTTCGAATTCTTCCGTAGAGACCAACCGAGGACGAGCCTTCCCTTTTCATTATCTTGAGCGGATTTGTTTTGAATTAAAATTGGTTATGAACTTAACCATTCTTTGAAAATTATTGGCCTGTAGCCACGTTTTAAAACCATTCATATGCGCTTCAAATTGTTTTATTTCCTCCAATCCGCATTGCCAGTTTCTGGGGACCCCGCTTTCTCGATGAAGCTTTTTGCTAATCTCTTTTGTACTTGCATTCCTCGCCTTGTGTGCTTATAGTTTCGGTCCTTGTCCGCTATTGTTGCTCCAACTACTATTCCTCGAGCGACGCACATGTGGTCATTGCTGTTTTTGATATTTACAAGAGACCTTTTTTTTTTTTTTACCCATTCATCCAAAAACAGTTTTGGTCCCGTTTTTATGTTGTTTACACCTGCTCTAGGTACGTAACTTAGATCGAAGGCGAACTTAGGGAAGTGGTAAACGCGAAAGCCTGGCGAACTTCGGGAAGTTGTGAACCGTACTTACAGTTGTCGTTAATTTGTCAGCTGGTCTTCTATTGCTATTTACTGCGATCCTATCGAATGAACTGCAAAAAAAGTAAAGGGTATAGCTTAAATATGAGGTGTAATCTATTTAATCATAATGAAAATTATTTTCTTACAGCAAAGAAAGAATACGAAATGTGAAATGAAAAAACTCTTCAACTCAAAATCGATTATATCATAACCATCTTCCACGAAACGAAAATTAAAATTTACTAAAAAACGTTATAAAAGACAACTTGATGTTGTTCACAACTTCGGGAAGTTGTGAACCGTAGTTACAGTTGTCGTTAATTTGTCGTTTAGCTTTCATTCTTATAATTATCAAAGGAATAATAGAACAAGTACGATGGTTCTGAAGGGCCACCGAGATAAATAATTTTAGAATTTTTTTATTATCTCGTGAAAAAAAAAAATTTTTTTATAATGCCCGTTTTTTTTATTGTTTCACAGTCCTCGAAAATGACGTTTTCATCTTTTGAATTTTTTGCTTTTGTGTACCAACTCTTTACATTAGGAGGCGTACATTGGGCTATTACTGCTCGCATATTCTTTTTTGGTGTAAAGTATTCCAACTTAATGGGTTTGTCGTTTTGATAAACAGACTTGGGCTAAAAGAAAAGTTTTCAAGTTGAGAAACAATAACAAAGAATCATGGGATTGAAATAGGAATTTTCTCGTAAAGGTGAAATCCACAACTTCTAAAAAATAATGAAAGGTGGTCTTCTAGTTCGCCGAGAGTTAAAAATGTATAGTTAAAATGCAATTAATTAATTTTACATTTTTTATACCATTTTCATGGTGAGCTAACAGACGAAAAAAACACTGAAACCCGACCGGCGTTCGATAAATTGTTGACACGTCATTCAATTCTATTTAAAGTTTTTTCCCACTGACTCACCAAGATGAGAAACGCATTGTTGCAGAGAGCAACCTGTAGCTGGCCCGAACCAACTTGTCTCGTTTTCTCATATCACTGGTGACGATCGAATAACAAGATCAAATGAGCTCCCTAGAGGCCACTGGAGCGTGGAAAAGGCCAGCCTCACCTGGCGCCACGGGACAGACGATCGGGGGCTCTTGTTCCTTTCTGTGCAAAACACAAAAAGGTCGTCTGCGAGGAGAGTGCGCGGGTGGAAAACGAGTGGAGAAACACTTCCTCACTCTTATTATCACTCTAGATTGCAATTGCAATCTCTTCAAAGCGGACAGCGCTGTAACTTAGACCGGGCCTGGTCGGCGCCGCGCCGCGCCAAGGCCCTATACGTAAAGAGTAGGCGCACGCGCCACCGTATCTCATATTGGGTCTGGCAAGCACAACAAGCGCACGTCGACCCGTTTCTCTCCACATTACAGTTGACGTTTGGAAATTTCTAAACCGATGGTCACTTAAATTTAATATGCAGCAGATCACCAGTCGCCGTCATGCGGTGCTGACGCCGCTTGGTCTGCACTATTCTTGGGAGTAAATTGACCGAGAATTGTCGCTTTACACGTAATTCGCTACTCGACAGATTTTTATCTTGTTTTAAAAAATGTCCTATTTCTTGTAACAGGAAATCAACAAGTGAAATGGTACTTCCTGCTGATAATAATTTCACTTATGCCAACAGCCAAATGATTTATGAATGACGTTGTGCACTAATCTCTTGTCACCTCTTAAGTTGATGGTTGACAATGCAAGCGGATGCAGAATGCCACATTAAATTATTTTGGTACCATATTGTCCGGCCGAATCCCACCCCCCTGCATACACAAAAGGGGTGCATTGACCCATTTACTTATACATGCACTTATACATCTGTTACATTTTATCTTTAACGCTTTCCTTTTAACTCTGAAATTCTCTTTCCATTTCCTTCAGTAATTCTATTAGTAATTTATGTTGACCTCTAGAATCTAAAATATAATAGTAATATTATAAAATATTACTTCGAAAAAATTAAAATAAACTTACCATTTTCATATTCAAGCGAAATGAAATAATCCAACTGATTAAAATTCGATTTTTTTTTTTTATTTAACTGGCAAAAAAAGTGCTTTTCACAACTGGAAATTTTTCTTTTCTATTCAAGAGTAGGGTAATAGCATTCTCCGGCCTCGAATTTTACTTCGTTCTTTCAGCACGCGCCGTATCGTCCCTAAATGGTTTGTTGTCGTATCCATGTAAGGCGACCCGCAAGCACGTCAACAACCGCAAGGTGCTCTCCCTCTTTCTCAAAGAAAGGAGGAGGTCATACACAAGCAGAAAAGAAGTTATCATTTTTTTGTTCTTAATCTTTTTCACAAAAGGGAGTAACACGTAAATGTACTGCATGACCCAGTCGAAGTCATGAACGAGGGCAAAACGTGATTTGCCCTTTTAATGAAAAATAATTCTCAACATATTATTGTAATCTCATATTATCAAATTATATACTTGATGTCGCACAAAGTATTAACCATTAAAAAATTGCCTAAATAGTCTACAAAAACACCTAAAAACATTAGCAAAAGTAGGAGTGTAAAAGGCTGAGAGCAATGCGTGAATTGTATTAACCATTTTACATTCATTCATAAAAGTTGACCCGAAAGAAAACTCAACCTTGCCGGCGGTGGAATAACAGCAAATAAAAAAGTCGCAATCTCGCGCAAGCTGTCACTATTTTAATTTCTGCGAGGTCAAGGTGAAACCTTTCAAACCAGAAAAATTGGAGTCACAGTAATAGCTGTAAAAATAACATGGGACAGGTTTAATTCTTTATTATATTTCCCTTGTGTATTTTTCTTTTGCTGACACAAGACACTGATCAAGTGAAGAAAGGGCGTAACCCACGTTATGTCTGAGCTCATTGTCCCCGGCTCATAAAATTTTCCAAATTCGGGTCATGTGTAGGTGCGAAACTCGTCAGCACATGTATTAGTGTCATCAAACTTAAAAGTTTATACGTTAACATTTTGCGCCATTTAAAATTCCTTGCATTATTTATAGACATTTTACACCCTTTTTACTCTCTTATGAGTATGCAAGGTATTCCAATTATGCAAAAATCTATGCAACTTTATGTTGAAAATCTTTTTAGTGAAGGAAAATATTTTTTATTCTTATTTTTGCCTAACAAAATTGATTACATTTCTTTAAGGAATTTTGATGCACTTAAGATTAAGAAAAAATTTTGATATACAACTCATAAAATTATCAAAATTATATTTTTTGCCTGGAATGTAAAGAAAACATTTTAGAGCCACCTATCATTGTAACTCATGTAATAACACTACCAGAATTCTCTTCAATTGCAGTGACTGATACGTCACGTTTCCCATTATCCATTTTCGTTTCTTCAATCTCTTTTATAGGAGAGATATTAACGTTGTAGAAATATGATTCCTAAATATATATATATCATCAATTGATTATTAAAGTCATATTAAATTCACACAAACCAGAGATGGATTGGATTCGGTGGCTGCTCCATCTTCAGAGTCGAATATAAAAACTCCAGAATCTTTAACCTCAACCAAGTTGTTTTTGGATCGTTTGGTGATAATAACATTCTCCTCTTCAGAACTAATATCACTGTCTCTCATTTCGAAAAGTTTATCGTATGACCGCTGGATTTAAAAAATAGCTTTAATGCATTTTTTTCAATATTAAACAATAAATTTTCATTCGTACTAGTAAAGGGTCATCTCCATTCTGAGTGGAATATGTTTGCGATGTATCTGAGAGGTCAAATGTTGCAGCAGTCTGAAATATTATCAACCAAATTTTACACAAATCTTAATAAATATTAAAATTATTATATACATTGAAGGCTTTGGCGACTTTTTTGCTTTTCTTTGATTTCTTGTTCTTGTTCTTGTTGCCTGATTTTGGTTTCCAAAAAAATGGTAAATGTTGATTTCAAGTGTTTTCAAACTTACCAGTCGAAAACATTTTCTTGGCAACGAATTGAACAGACCACGAGGAGTTTTTATCTGTGACTAAACAAAATAAAGAAAAATTTACTTGCAGTTATCTTTTTTTCATTTGTTTGTCACTGTGATACTTACAATTCTTACTCTTCGACTTCCGGAAAAGCTTAGTCAACTTCGCCATTTCAGACCTTCAATATTAATATTTCCTTGGTAACTTGTCGTAAACAATAGTTGGATCTCGTCATCTGCAGCGCGTGAAAGTGGCAACACAGCACTTGCACGCCTGATTCCATTAAGTCAGCTCTGGAAGGTAGACGAAGGAGTTAAGCAGTAGCTGACTGGAATCAGCTTTTTCTTTTGTTTCCTTTTTATTCGTTTAATTTAATTTGCGTGTGTGCTTATTGCTTGTATATTTTTTTTCTTTTTTTTTTTTTGCAATGGATGTTAACGCCTTCCTTTGAGTCAGGCTTAAAAGTTTGGCATGACGGAGTAATGGATGATTTCCAGCTCCAAAACTCTGTCCCAGCCAAAACAACTGCAGCTCGCAAATCGCATTAGTTCAAGACAAAGCAACTGAAAAACCCAAAATCGATATCTTTTAATTTTGCATGTTCCCAGGTGATATTCCAGTTTGATTGTTTGTAAACAAAAATGGAGAGTAATGGAAAGATGTCGACTCTGAAAAGAATATTTGGTCGAGGTACAATTTAGGCCTATTTTTTTTCCAGAGTGAATTTTTAAAAATAAATATTAAAATAAATTACAGCTAGACGATTGGGTAACAGTCCACAACGAGAGAACAAACATGTAAATAAAAATTACGATTCTCGAATTTCAAACACGACCACTGGTAAGTGAATCCCGCATTAAGAACGGGGACGTGTAACGAGTTTCGCCGCCTTTTTCATTAGCGAACGAAGTTGGAAGAGACTCGAACTCCGAATGGAACCATACTGCTAAGGAGGAATGGAATTGCGATTCGGAAAGTGGTTCGAACGCTTCACCTACACCGACAGCTCCTTTTAGTCCAGAGGAAACTCCGAGCAAGCAAATGCTCTTCCCTGAAGAGCCACTTCTGGAATTGACTACTGAAGGAGGTCAAGAAGCAGAAGTGACTAAGGAACTACCACCGGCTCGAACATCTGCTAGAAATTTGGAGCTAGGTACCGAAGAACACCAACAGGTTCTCTGGTCTAACCTGAATGCGGAAGTAGGTGAACAAATGGCAGTCAACATTGCACGTTCGGAAGCAGTTCAAGAAATGACAGTTAACATTACACCTCGAGTCATGTCCGATTCGGTCGTGTCTGAAGATGGGGACGGAGTTAAAGTTGCTAGAAGTGAAGGACCCGACCAACAACTGGCGTTTGCTAATCGGCTTCGACATCGATGCGACATGGGTCGACGAGGCAGGCGAACGACGCGACATCAATCTGATGACAGCGAAGATAAAAAAAGAAAAGATCACCGAAGACATCGCGCTGATGTTAAATCTGAGGGTAATGACGACATTTTGTTGAAGGGGAGTAAGAAACACGCGATTATTTTTTCGAGTCGTGACGATTTGAAGCGTACTGCAACGTTGCCAACATTGAAACGATCGTCCAAGATCTACAGCAACACGTTGTTGAAGGATGGAGTATCGAGCGGAAGCATGAATGGACCAAACAGACAATCTCCTTCAGAGAGTCATTTGAACCATCGCAATGATTCGTCGTCAATTCGCACTGCCAGAAGTGTGATTTTGTCGAATTTGATTGAACCTTCCTCCCCGACTACGAAATTGGCATCGTCTCTCTCTTCGGATGCTGATGGAACGTTGTCCGGAAGTGGCACCTGGTCTGTTACTTCTGAGAAAAATCACTCGCGTTTGTCCAGCACGTCGTTGGTTATTGTGGAATCTAATTCCAAGAAAAAGTTGTCTTCTGAGGATGTGCAACATATGTTCGAAGAGGTTGGTGAGACTTAGTTTTCTAGAAGTCTTAAATTATTTTTTTTTTTTGATACTGGTAGTTTGCCCGAATGCAACGTGATATGCGCATACTGATTGGAAACAATGAGAATATGTGGCATCGTTACGAAGAAGACGTGGCTCAATTGAGAGAAGAAATCGATGCTGTTTACGTCGAAGTAACCAACAAGATTTCTTAAAAAATTTTTTTTTAAAATTTTAAACACTTGTAATTTGTAAGGTTGGAAATTTGACTGCTGAATTAGAGCGGTGTCGCAAAGAGCGCAGTCATGGTTGGAACTTGGATGAAAAAATGCTGCTCTCCTCTGTCACGGTTAAAACCGGCAGATCAAGTTTGACCCTTCACTCTAGTGAAGCAGCTGAAGTTGC
>JAQGAS010001509.1:0-18534 GCA_034686365.1 Pachymerium ferrugineum
TTAAATTTTAAAAATTGACTCTGAAAATAAACCAAAACTTCATATTCCCGCCAAATTGTTAGCAACTTGGAGAAAAACATGTGTTTCCAACTTTCTATTCCTTCGAGGAATTTGAGAAAGTTTTTTTGAAACCTCATGTTATGGCCGGGAAGTGGGACTAGGGACGCGGCCCCGGCCGACCAAGGTGCCGGCCCACCGCGGTGCGTCCTCGGCCGGGCAGTGGGAGTAATTTCAGAGTTGATTCGGAGAATGATCTGTTACAACTTTCAACAAAACAAAAATGAAAATCGAAAAATACTAAAAAATTTCAAATACCGACTGTACAGTTTTGTGAAATACACTTGGTGATGCTTTGATGATTCTGATGCAATTAAATTAGTGGTGCATCACAGAGGAGGAGACATTTTGAATCGCGAGTATATTCATGGACATGATAATGTTCGTGAACAACTTACTGTCCAATTGAGGATTACAGAGTTGCTGTTTGTTATTATAAGAGGGCATTTAAAATAATGAATACAGAAGAGCCTAACCGCATGCAAAGCTGAAATGGCGTAAACCCGAATAATGTTGCTGCCAATAGTAACTCTACTGGCCCTAACACCCAAAAGAAAGAAGTCAAGGCTCAAAAACCAATCTTTTAATGTCACAACCCGTGACAAGTATGGCGTACCAACTCATGAGGAAAAATTAACGAACGAAGAGAAGATGGACATTTGGACTGATTTTAATAAACGGTCGAAAATATGTGATATGTTTTTCCAAATGTGAGCAAAGCAAACTGAGAGCATCCAAAATAGGTGAATTTTATAAACTCGTATGCTACACACAGAGCTTTGACAGCTATAAAAACCAATATTCGGCTGCTGCCAATATTCCACTCCGATCTTGGCTACCACTTTTTTTTTTTTTTTTATCTTTCTTTTTTAATGGGTGAAAATGTTAGACAAATTGAAATAAAAATGTTTGGTGTTATGAGTACACGCTTTTCTTAAAGAGGTTTAATTTTTTCTCAAGGTGCAAGAGAGCTTCCCTCTCGGATGGTCTTATTTGTGGCGACGCCAGCTTCATGCTTTGCCTTTGGAGTACAGAGATGACATGTAGCAAGAGATAGAAGAAAATTTAAAAGACAACCTGAAGTATAAAGCGAGATATTATCAGGATTCAAGTATTGAGCCTGATATTAAACTGGACTTTTTGATGATGGCGAGAGAAATGAGACTTGCCACAGCCATACTCAAGATGGCCAAGAGACCTCGAAAGGTACCCACAGGGACCACATGCAGGTAGGAAGTTGGACATGCATTTACTTGCTTCATAAAGTATCCTCAGTCATTTGAGAACCAGAGAGATCTAACTGCTTTATGAAGCGTGGATGGTTTCAATCGCATGATTCTGGCTGATGTCTAGATGCATGATTGGATTGAGGTAGGGAAGAGGTAAGGACTTCTGGAATACACTACTCCAAAATGGAATATAAAGCTTAAATAAAAACAGGGAACGCAAAACAAGGAACACCACAGCAAACTGTGAAGCGCATGACTGACGGCCATTCGCCCAAAAATTGGACATGGCCAAAGCGGATTAAGAAAGGTTTTTTAAAAAAATTTACTACCTCAAGCGAGCTAATGCAAATCTCACCAAAGCTAAAATCATATTAAAGGCTCACAAAAAAGGTTAGTTACTAATAAAATTATTAATATAAATTTTTTAAAAAATTAAATCACTATCATCAGCTCTGATCAAAACGCCAATTTCAGTTGACATTTTAAAACGCGCGGGGGCAGCAGCTATTTAGGATAGATTGCCCACCAAACTGTGTGTTTAATAAAATCTACGTGGTTTTAAACCACAACACATTGTCTTGCTCTTTGTGATCTTGACGAGAGCAATCAGATCACGCTTTCTCCACGGTACATGCTTGAGACCTGAGGTTGCTTCTGAGGTAAACGACTATAGAATATTGAAGCAAATGGAGGGCTAGAGCAAGAATGGGCCGATGGTGGAGGAGAAAAATATTGGCTAAAAGAATTACTATAATCCTCATTTCGAAGAAAAGCACAAAGCTCAGGATCGGATTAATATGGTTATCATTTCCAAGAAGAACCCTAAATACAAAGAATTTAGATTGTCTAAAGTGAATCTAAGGTGAAGCCCTGTAGCTGGAGGTAGAGATCCAAATCAGAGAGGAGGCGGCGAGAGAACTAACGCAAGAATCAGCAGTTCTCTGCCACCAACTCCACAACTTGCAAGGCGCAATAAGAGTATTGATATTAATAAGGACTTTTTGATTATGTCGAGCGAAATGAGACTTTCCATAGCCATACTCAAGATGGTCAAGTGTTGAAGGTGGGCTTGCCTGTACCATGCCGCAAAAACAACAATTTACGAATGCACTGGAGAACTAAAATGGTTGTCGAATCTAATTGAAGAAATGGGATTCAACGAGTACATCTTGAAACCCATCATTATCGAAAGTGACAGCCAAGCAGCAATCGAATGGGTCAAGAACACAAGTGTGGACGCCAGAAACAAACTCATACACAAGGGAAGTTTCAACAGCAAGCCATAAAGATGAGGTACAAAACGAGCGAAGTTTTAGAAGCAGACATGCCGACCAAGGCACTCACTGAAGAGAAACTCAAGAATACTTTAATAGATCTTGGAATGAGTCGTGTGATGACAGGCGGTGCCCAAAAGGGGGATTGTTGAAGGTGGGCTTGCCTGTACCAACGAAGGTGTAGGCATTGGAGTGAGGGAAGGGTCATGTGACTCATAGTAGAACAATCGCTTGCCAAAACGAAAACGGAATGTTGAAGGTGTCTGATGACGCCATCCATACATATCTTGGCTATACAACTCTTTAGTTTGACAGGTCTTTGACAGCTTTACACGTTTCAGTGTCGCGCATTGTGGTATTTCAGCAGTCATTCTAGACTCACATAGTTCACGTGTGTATTTCAGTCATTCTAGATTCACATTTACGCCGAGTATTCTTAAAAAACCATTTTAAATTTCAGTATTTGGCGAATAAGTAATAAATTTTGCAAGAAGTATACTAAAGTATAACATGAAATAATTATAACATGAAATAATTATAATAACATGAAAAAGTTGTCAATTTTTTGTAATGGCGGTCACACTGTCAGACCGTTTTGGAGAATTGAGTATGCGCCATCCGTTTCAGAACTGTTACAAGAAATTCCAGAAATGTATGTGACTGTCAAATGCTTCTTACAGATTCCAGAAAATGTAGAGTTTGAGAAAGATTTTCTCAACGAATACATATGTATTTCAGTCATTCTAGATTCACATTTAGAGAACTAATGCAAGAAGTAGCAGTTCTCCGCTGTCAACTACACAACTTGCAAGGCGCAATAAGAGTATTGCGCCAAGACTTAGTTTAAGTTACTAACGGCGTCATGTGTGTCATTGACCCAAAGTTAAGTGAAGATGAGACAAATAAGTTAAATCAAAGTGTACAGGATAGTCGTACAGGAGAAGAGGCAACAGTCTTGAATGACCTCATCTCTCCCTCCCCAAGATTACAATTTTAATGAAACATAATTTAGCCGAATTTCAATCAGCATTTTCCATTTCCCCATTTAGGCACCCACCTGCCAGTCAGAGGAGCCGCATTGAGTTAAAAAAATAAATAGAAACCCCAATAAAAGCTCGCCATGTGGTATTTTTGCTCGTGTGAGCGGTATGTCGTTGTTGGAAGGAGAAAGCACAAGGGCCGAAAGACGAGCCCGTCAGCGGGGAGAACGCGGACGAGAGGGCGCTCGGTGGTATGTCGACACCGAATGCGAATTAATTTTATTTAATCAACAAAATCAGTTTCAATGTCGAGCAAATTTCATTCCGGAATGGGAAAAGTGGATCGGTGTTTATTAGAGAATTGCATGAAGTCAGTGTGGCAACAAGCCGACAATCACACTACACGACACGACTGATATTCGCCCTTAGTGACTAACAAATTAGCCGACAAGCATTCCATCGCGCATAATTCATCAACAACGGAAACTTCGCAATATTTATAAATAATATGAAAATGTTTTTCAGTTTTAATTATTTTCTATTTAATAGAACTGTTGACTGGGAATGAGCAATTTTTCAATAACTGCACAAGTGTGAATTAAAGCAACATTTTGAAAAATTACATTACAAACAGAACAAACACCAAGGCTTCATTTTGTTCATTTAAAGCAGAATCCTTAGATGATGACAAACTGAGATCGGCTTTAATTATATCAATCCACCAAGCCCAGGCTGATTATAGAGAATGAAAGACATTGAAAGATGTCAAAAGTATCGGACAGCTTCTGGGCTTCACCGGCTTTCACAGACAATTCGTACGAAACTACGCTGCAAAGGTCGGATGCTTGCACATACTGACAAGAAAAGACTCGAAGTTTGAGTGGAGTGAATTATATCAGCTGGCAGTAGAGCAGATCAAGACAGACTTAAAGAACAGTAAATGGTTGGAGATTTTCAAGCAGGGTTGTGAAACTACGGTTAGCGTCGATGCCAGTTACGAGGGTTTGGGTGGCTGGTTACAACAAAAGCAGCATGGCAAGTGGGTTACTATTGCCTTCGCCTCTAAGGGTATACCCGAATCAAATGCAACTGCTCACTCAAAAAAACTTGAATGCCTTGCAATACACTGGTGCATCACTGACCAAATGTCTGGGATAACCACAAATTTTATCCTTAATTAAGTATAATGAAAATTTTCAGTTTCACACTTGATAAAGAAAAGGGAACTAAATCGCATGGATCGTTGATCTTTGAAGTCAGACACAATCAGGCAGGTACAAGATTGAATATACCAACTGAAAGGAGTTGAATGTTACAAAAATGGAAGAGGAAATTCAACGAATTAAATAAATTTTAATGGGACTTGATGAGCGACAAGCAGACTTAGATGAGGAGATATCAAACGGCCTAAATCAATTGCTAAAAGTAACATCAAATGAAATGGAAATGGAAAAAGAGGAAATTGAAGAAAAAAGAACAAGTAAACGGGCGAAGCTGGAAAACGCATGCTACAACAATAGGTAGTTGAAAGCTCTCCAAGCACGGGAGGCCGATCTGCGCGAAGGGCTTCACCACTCCTTCGGGCAGATTAATCTTCATACAAGCTATCAACTTGGCGCTAGAGAGCCGATGCAAGGTGAGAAACATCATCACATAAATTATTAATTAGAATTTATTACATTTTATTTTTTTTTCCCCCACACGTAGTGGTGGTGATGGGAAGAGCGCACGCGTTCCAGGTGTGTTTTCTCAGAACGACCAGAAAAACTCCCGGACCCGTATTAGTGCGAGCTTGGGACGAAGAGTTGGAAAAATTTGCAGTGAGCAAGTATAGTCATATAAGCATGCTCAGCACTGGGTGCCACTGCTCCCGACCGCCCAAGCGATGAGAGAGCTTCTTGAAAATAATGATCCACCCAGCGACACAGAATACAATTATGAGATACCACCAGTGGAGTATGGTCCACCCTTGTCTACGCAGGATGATGACCGTAACACAGCGCCGGATGCGGATGGAAATTCCAGCACCGGAACAAATGAACTATAGTTTCACGAGGCCGATGCCGTCGGGACGACTGGCCGTGCGAATATTACTACCAGTGCAAAATTTGTAAAAACTAAACTCAATCATACCTCAATAACAGCCATTGCTATTTGATTTTTCTGATATGACACTAGATGTTGACTGGGAATGAGCAGTTTTTCAATAACTGCACTAGTGTGAATTACAACCTACAAAAGCAACATTTTGAAAAATTACATTACAAACAGAACACCAATGCATTTTTCGTACATCTAAAGCAGAATCCTTAGATGATGACAAACTGAGATCGGCTTTAATTATATCAATCCACCAAGCCCAGGCTGATTTCCCAGCAAAATACCACCTTAAATCTGGTAATTTAAATCTTTAAAAAATTTTTTTAAAAATTCAATTTACTTCTACTGACCACTTTGAAATGTCAAACACGGTCCAACGACTGTATCCACAAAATGATCACTAGATTTTGGTGTCTCCTTTTCAACACACTTTGACTGACTGGACTTTGTCGCATAAACACACTAAAAATATTTTTAAAATTAGAATTGTTCTCTGGTAAATGGTAAAAATAAAAATCGTTTACCACAGATTCTATATCAACTTCTTTGATTTCTTTAACCAACCACATCTCTTGCAAATTAGTATTCAGTTTTGTAAATGGGTAAACCATCTTCTCTTCATCACTTTTAAATCTGCATTCTTCAGAAGCAGCACAATATCTTTCAAAAGTGGCCTCAAATTCGTGACCAAATTTATTGGTTAGTGGGCACACGGTAATTCCAGGCATTGTATATTCATTGAATCTTTCAATCTCAACATCTGTCGCTGTTGGCTTGCTAAAATATTTATCAAAGCAAATACCAACTTGCCAAACAGTTAATCCAAGACTAACAGACAAAATCAAACCCCAAAGTATTTTCTGTTTGCAAGTAGTATCTCGACTAAATAATAGATTAACCCCAAGAAAATCCACCTTATCTGAATTTTCAGCAATTTGACTAGGGCAGGGTACAAAAATTGTCCGTCTATTGCCTTTAGAGATTGCAGAAGGGACGAGTGTGTGATGCCTAAGGTTAGCCATATCTGAATGGAAAATTTATGACAGCTCAGGAGTTGTCAATACTTTTTTTTTTTAAATTACTGCTTAGAATGTTTTGATTTTTCTGTAATTACAGGTTATAGAAATGACTTGGTCGTGTTGCCAGTGACAGCAACAAACAAATCTATACAACATTCTACTTTACGCTTCCACAAGGCTATTATTTCAACTACAAGTGCTAATTTAGATGATTTATATTTTTTCATAAAATAATTACATGACAACCTGGAAGAGTCCGTGTTGACAACTCTCAAACATAATCACCAATAAAGTGAAAATATTGTGACTAGATAAAAATTTCAATAGAAGTTTATGCAAAATTATATATTACTGAAACGAAGTTAAGAAACTTTTTAAAATTCTTAATGTAGCAAGGCAATTTGATGTGCATATTTACGTTAGTAGCACTGCCAAATCATTAGAAATTCTTCGAGAGGAAATATAATTAACGTAAAAAAAAGTAAACATAAACGTCACTCTCGGCAAGAAATATGGGATCAGTCACCAATCAAATAAACACACAACGCGTGCGTACACGTCGCAAGTTTGTGCAGATCCCAATTAGATATTCAGCCTCGTTGTAACAAACTCCGGTTGAGATAGCGTCAATTTAGGGTTTGTTATAAGGGGGAAATTCCAATAGGCTCGGGAATTGAGCGATTGGTGTGTAATCAAGCGGTTTACACCTGTTAAAGTCATTTTTAAACTGTTCTTCCAGAAAAGGATTTATGTGACACAGTGTGTGTATAAATAAAGAATTTGAGCATATGTGAGTTCATTGGTAGTTAATTGCCCTAAAGTTGAGGCTTTAAATGTTAAGGCTTGATAAGAGTGTTAATATACATTCACAAAGGTTTTAATTTCGTTTGTGTTGTTGTTCATGGTAAGATATACGAGTAGGAACTGTTTTAGGCCAACGTCGAGGAAATGATAAAGATTTTCACATCTATTTCTTACTGTTGAAAACTGTTACAGATGATCAGCTAGTGGAAATAGAAGTTCTGGCAACAGACAATCTCCCTGAATCACGTGGACTTACTGATGCGGAGACGGTTAACTATTTGAAGAAAAACAAATACGAGATGACAGAAGAGTTGCCTTGTTTTGAGTCGAAAAAATATTTACTGGTCGGTCAAGATGTTTTTTGGAATATTCGTCAATCCGGAGAGAAATGGAAAATCGATACGGTGGAATACAAAATACAGTTTTTGGGTGGACTTATTCTTGAAGAGTCAAAGGTTCTGGAAAACAGAAAGAAAAACAACAGATAACGACGTGCGAAGTATGTCTCCAAGATTTATGGGCGCTTGAAGGAGTGGGTATTGTGGAACGGAATTACGACGACTCAGCTTTCGTAAAAAAATTTGATACATCAATCAGAAGAAAAGAGAATGGATGATATATCGTCCCGTTCCCGAAGAATGACAAGATCAAGCTTCTTAATAATAATAGGAAGTCTGCATTACCGCAAGCCATCAGCACGTTAAAGGCCTATGGAAAAGAAACTGTTTAACAGCCTCATGGTACATTTGTAATTTTTCCGATTAACAGTTTTATCGAAGACCATGCAGAAATGGTAAACGATGAAGACTTGCAATCGGAAAGTCCGAAGTTTTATTTGCCACATCGGGGAGTTTTCAAGCTGGATCGGGCGTCTACAAAGACTCGCGTTGTTTTTAATGCGAGCGCGACTTCCAAATGCTCGCCTAACATCTAGTATCTAAATCCAGCATAAAGTGCTCAACGGCCCAGCCGCATTTAAATGCCAATTTTTCAAATGCTTTACGATCGATTGAAAGTCTTAAATTTTTGACCCGAAGGAAAAGACTAACTAAACAACCCTGGTCACTGACAATAAGCGGAGTAGAACATCTGATAGAAAACCTAATGAGTGCAACCCTGGTTATATTATCTGAAAAAGATGTTTAAACTATTAAACCTGTGTGAAAAAAATAGTAATCCCAAGAAACGCATCAAAAATGAAACTATCGAATGTAAAAAACAGGCAGCTTGTATTAAAGCTCTAGAATTACACCATTAGTTGACGCTAGTGTACGGTATCGCTATATACAGCAACAGGTTTTTAGTGGAGTTGCAGTTCCAGTTGCGGTATTACTTTGTGATATAAAGGCATTTCTTGACTCTGCAAATATATATAGCAAAAGTTGACTGCAGATGGCCCACAGATGGGCCAGCGATGAAGAACCATCTTGTTTTTAGGCAAGCCGCCATTATGGTTTCTACCCAACGTTGCAGCAATAAGCGGAGAATTGAGACTGCCAATGTACTGAAAAAGAATCAAAAGCGTCAGGTTCTCAAACTAAATGTGGTACAACTAGCAGTAAAAGGCAATGTCAACATTCACGGTTACATCAAATAAGAAAGGATATTTGTTGCACTTAGAAGTAAAATCCGAATTTAATGCTGGATTGTACATCCAAGATCTACTGTATTTGCCAGAAAAAAAATCACGTAAGAATTAGCGATGAGTCTGCGAATTTCGATAAAAGTCCAAGCATTCTTTGTTTGAAAATAAACTTGCCAACAGCGAAAATGCTTTTAACCCCTCCCTCAACCGACCTAATCAAACCAAATTTAAATAAATTGGTGGTTTGTTTGTGCAGAGAAACACCGTAATTTTTGTGAGACACATATGCAACTGGGGCCCATTATGATCAACGTCATTTGTTGTGCTTATTTGCGCTATCGCGGAATATGTTTTTTAAAATGAAAATTAATCAAAATTATTTAACACAAAAGAATATGAATTACTTTCGCTACGAAAGTTCCACCAGATTTTAACACGTGCGTCGTAATATTCAAAGCCTGCAAACGATTACATGAATTTGCATGCAAACGTTTAACTGTAGCTTTAAAAAAAGGACTGTGGATGCAAAGCAACGATCAGGAAGTTGATCGACACGTTCGAATGTGCCTGTCGTTTCTGGGTGATGCTTAGCTCAAAACAACTATTCAATTTTTAATAGTATATCCAATGAACTCATTAAGCCAAGTTCTTTTTTTCTGATTGAACTAATCATCTGCTGAGTAAAGGCAAAGATTTTATGCTAATTACACATCAGCAGGAAAGGTTATGAGCTAAGCAAACTAATAAATAAGTCCTGCTAGGATCCTCGTGCCGTTATTTGTACCAATAATTCATTTTTACGTCCTGACTCTGCACCAACAAAGTCAGCAATATTTTTCTCAGACTCGTCGCTTTTTAGAGAACTGCATCTTTTGGGAACTCGGTAGAAAACAGTCGCAAGTACCGATACCGCGTTGCAAAGATATACAGCGGTGAAAATGCACGAATGCACACAATGTTCTTATAAAATAAAAAGTGAATTGCATATTGATGACGACGAACCTGTAACTATAACTGCTAAAAATCAACAGAGTAATGTCGTTGCTTTAACTGCCATGGGAAAACGTAATGTACGTTTCCCGTGAGCGCCCGTGGCACCCGAAAGTAAGCGCATTTTGGGAAGTAACAGCAGAAGAAAACAAGATTTTAAAAGACCTCGTAAAACATGTGTTACAAAGATTTTAGTTCATGAAATTAAGATGAAATGAGAAAAAATTTACATGCGACTAAAAGAGAACACAAAACGGGATCAACTATGGAGAAAATATTTGAAGAAAGAAAACTATAATTTACATATAACTTCTTTCTTAACAGTCGCAAGAGGTTGGTCGCCTGTGAACACTGCCGCTTCGTAAGATTTCAGCCAGCGAACTACCAGACTCCCACGGGACAATCCTCCTAAAAAGTTGAAAGTAAATATTGACCACCACGGAGCCCTCATCCAAACGAGGCAAAATGTCACTGATTGTTTGTATAGATTTAAGTGTCGAATTATTTTGAGACCCATTTATTGTAGCCCATAACATTTAGTAATAAGTCAGTGTTTCCATAACTAACAAAACCCAAGTCATTCAGGACCTTGAGACCCGGTGTACTGAAAGAATCAAAATCGTCAGATTCTCAAACAAAATCGGGTACAACCAGCAGTGATGATTAAATAGAAGCATTGAGGCTCCTCGTTACTTGTACCATGTATTCATTTTTACATCATGAATCTGCACCAACAAATTCAGCAATATTTTTCTCAGACCCGTCGCTTGTTCGAGAACTGCAGCTTCCATCATCAGGACTGAGAATATTGTCGACCTGTGTATTTTCATGGTGCCGTGTGACCAAAAACGAAATTAAATAGAGGAGTTGCAACTTGATTCCGTCAACGGAAAGAAGATTCAACTGAGGCTAATACTGAATTGTTTGTTTTAGTGGTGGATAAAAGAAATAAGTCGTATTAGTTGTTGCGCACTTCTGAGATTGGGCTGTGTGTCGGTGCCTAGCGAGCAATGAGGTTCAGTCTCGGAGCTGTGCGGCGATTAGTGCGCGAAATAAATTCACCACGTTAGAATTGTCAATGTGGATAAAGATAAACGTGAATTCTCCTACCGTCCGTATATTAAAACCTACAAGGAATTGTCGAGTGAAGAAGAAACATCTTTTACCGACGCAGAGAGAGTTCAGAGGGTTTACTGAAGAACCAACAGTTAGTTAATCCGATATACCAACCCGGAGACGGGGGGGGGGGGTCTACCTGTGTTCCCAGATCAAGAACTACAAGCAAGATACCAGAGGTGGAAAAAGCAAAATAGGGAAAGATCGAATCCAGTTCTCAAACTCGTGATTTAATTTTTAACTGTTCAAAACTACACTAGTAACTCTTTGCAACAGTTTAAAAATTCAATTCAATTTTTCTTGTAGTTTAAAAATGTATTCCTATGAAAACCCTGAAAACAATAAGCAATTTTTTCATTCCAAAAGCTTTTTTTCGGAAATTTCCACACAACTACATAAACCAAGTGACTAATTGTAGGACTTTGCCTGGTTAGTTCAAATAGTTATACAAAATAAATATTCGTTTCAAGTTCATCTAAAATCACACTCGTTTAGACTTTTGAGTGAATAATTGAGTAATTGTAGCAATAAATGTATAAGGTAAATAAGAAATAATAGAGCACATCCGGATTGGAGAATCGCTACTTCCTCAGCTATCATAAGCTGCCACTAACTCATGAATTTTGTGGTCGTTCGACATAAACTTTTTCAATTTTTTTGCTAGAACTTTTTTCTACTTTATGAAATAAATGAACCAGTCATCGTCCTCACCGCCGCCTCAATTTTGAAAAGGCATCTTAGGCGATTGAGGTTTTTCTTTTACTTTCAGAACAAACCTGAAAATTAACTAAACCAAAACAATCCGAGACGAAATAAGTGATCGAATTGTAACTGAGCAATTTATTGTGAAGTGACAAGTGTTGATCCTGGTTACAATCAGGTTTAGTTGTACTACAGTTTTCACCGATTAAAATCATCACTTCTTTAAAAATTGTGTGAAAATCATTTGAGAACTTTTCACCACTAGAAACATTAGGTGGAACTGAAGTCAGAGAGTCAATCCCTTAGATATGGGAATGGGAATTGACAAGCAATTAATCTCCATTTGAGAAGAAAACAAGTTTTAAAATTCAAAACAATTTCCGCATTCCGTGGACTTGCAAATCTCGAAGAACTAAGCGAGCAAGAAAACCCTCTTCCATACCTTGCCACACACTCCTTCTCGGATTTGGTCAACATCACCAATTTATTCCTCGGCTACAACAAAATTGCCGCAATTGCTATGAACGCCTTCGCCAACACCCATCCAGTTCCGCGTATACACCCAGTAATTAAGTTACACTACGTGGGAGAGAGAAATTCTTAAGTCGCTTCGTGCCATTTCAAAGCAGCAATTGAAATCCACCGCCAATAGGGAGCCTAAAATAATCTCCATGAAACAGGGAGGCATTTAGAGAGGCTTCATCAGCTTTCGTCACATTTATTTATTTTATTTTTAAGAGGAGTAGTAGTAGGAGATTTGCGGTAGTATTCTTTTTCAATCAGTATCGATGAAGATCTATGTGGTTTTAAAGGGACAATTAGATCGTTTAAATTTGACACTACAAGACGTAGACGAATCAATTAGCGCCGATGACATGTGGGTAGCCCACAGTGTGCTCGAAGAAGAGAAAAAAATCTAAGGAAAGAATTAAAACAGCAATTACATCGCAACAACGCGTAGAAAGATTGTCCCAATTTAAAGAATTGAAATTCAAGATGCAGCTCAAGATGCAGCGAATTAGAGCTCGTGCAGAACGATGCAAGATATTCTAATACTAACCGACCGGAGTCATTCAGTTGTGCCAGTCTGCCAGTCACTATAGTCAGCCGTCAATTAGCTAAATGGCCAATACTAACCGACCAACCTGGCAATATTCCAGAATTAATGCGCCGGATCGATAAGAGGATGTTAGTTACAGCAATCGATAAGATTAGAATGAAGATAACTGCCCTACGAAAAATTCATTCTGAATTAGCAGATTAGGAGCTGAAGTAGAAGAGTTTGCTGATAAACAGGAAGATCTAAATGAAGTCGCCGAATGTTACCAATATAAGTCATTGGTATACGGCGGACCAGATGAGAATTAATGTGGAAAAAACTCAATATACTCTTTTTTTGAAAAGAGGAACGAAGATGGATACTGATTAGATGAAGAATTAATTGCTCGTAAAGCAAAAATTGCTTATGACTACTTTGTCATACGGCTTTCCTATGTATTCATAAGCTAAAGTTAACAATGCTCATAAATTCGCAAAATCTTTGCGAGATTAGAAGAAAACCAATCGCAAGTAATTTCCGATGATTTCTTTTTCGCATGGTTTTTTTTCCTATGGTTTTTTTTTATGTGACATTAGCCCTACTATGGACTCAGAAATTGAGATTCTGGGTGTTCACATTGATAAGGAATTGAAGTTTAAAACCCAGATCTCTAACCTAATCAAAAAAACTTAATAGCCAATTATACTTCTTTAAACAATTAAAGAAGATTCTCAGCCGGAACGGACTAATAACTGTATTTTATACCAAAATTGTAGCTCTTGTCTCGTACTCATCTATGATCTGAGTAGGATGAGCCAAGTTTTTAGTCCACGAAGCCAATGTAGCGTATAACAGAATCATAAGGGTGATATGCAATATCCCCTACAGGGACAGTATTACTGATCAGTGTCGCCTTTAAATGCCGCAACTTCAAGACGAAGTAGTGTACTCCCTGCACTTGACTGCCAAAAACAAACTGCACAACTGCACTTTTCTGCGTCTAGTATTATATTATATAATAAATAAATTTACTTCATATAGGAAGAAGAATAATAAAACTTAACGCGACAGCAGGGGTCATACGCATGCAAATTTTTTTGTGGGCGACAAATTGATTACTGGAGGAGAGAGAGGAGAGTTTTTGGCTTGTCGGCATATGTGTCGGACGGATTTATGGCATCACGAGCGCATGTATCCGTAAAATTGATTTCACCCTATTAGATAACATTAGATATAAGCGAAGAAAAGCTACGCCACCAAACCATAGAATAAAGTGTATAACTTAAAAAACTATAGAAGAAGCACCTGTGATTGCACCTGTAATGCCAATTGGTGTTTACCAATATACTGCTGCCCATTTTACACCCATTCAAAATCGGCATAAAAACGATGTGTACGTTTGGCGAGAACAAAATGAACTACAAAACATTGACAAATTTTTGTTAACTATTGCAGATTAGTTTTCCAAACTGTAAGAGATCTTAAATCTGTTTTGAATTTGGTATTAATTTCAATTTTGAAAAGTTGGAATTTCCGCGTACAATACAAATCTAGCTAAAACAACCAGAAAATAAGAACAAACCAAACAAACCAAGCTACAAGAAATTGAAAGAACAAAGAAGCGTTGACTTCATTAATCATAAAATTATAATAAATGTTTGCAATGTTTTACGCACGGATTCTGTGTTATTAAATTGTGATAAATGTAAGTACTTGCTTTGTGTAATGTAAGCTGAATAATTATGTAAGTCCTTTCAGTGTCACATCCGTTTAAATTTTTAGACGGATCTGACAACTACTTCCCAGTGTCATATGATATGATACTTCCGAATCCACAATTATTCATATATTTTGAAAGGGAGAAGCTAGAAACTCCCACACTAATGGTCGTAAAAGACGAGTTCAATAACATAACAATAGTTTATCCACCCAACAATCAAACCGATTGTCGGCCATCGTAGGGATAACCAAACGTGGAAAAAACGACGACATCATGAACTCCAGGGGGCTATACGTTGCTTTAACTGCCATGGGAAGACGTTCTGATATATTACATAACCGGCCTTTTACTCCAGTGAAAGACAGTTCCAAATTTCTTATTGCCATTACAAATTAGTTTTCCAATCTGTAACAGGAAAATGTTTCCCGGGAGAGCCCGTGGCATCCGAAATAGAGACGCAGATTCTAAATATTGCCAAACTTTTAGGAGCGGACATTTCAATTTTGAATAATAGGGAAATTAGGGATGTGATATTTATTGCATTTTGGGAAGTAAAAGCAGAAGAAAACAAAAGTTTAAAATTAGAAAATAGGATCTTAAAAGAACTAGTAAAACCTATTATTTATAGATTCATCCTTCAAGAAATATATAAAGTATATCTCATCTCATTTGATTTTCCATAACTTCTTTCTTAACAGTCGCAAGAGGTTGGTCTCTTGTGAACACTGCCGCATCGTAAGATTTCAGCCAGCGAACTGCGAGACTCCCACGGGACAATCCTCCGAAAAAGTTGAAAGGAAAAATTGACCACCACGGAGTAAATTTAAAAAAATTTAAACAAAAGTGAAAATCTTATATTGATTATTTTTTAGCAACCAAGGAAAAGATACAATATACAGAAAACTTAATAAAGGATTTTGGCAGAGGTGCCTTCATCAGGTACCTGTGCAAGGAAATGGAAATTCACCAGAAAGACTATTTCGTTGGAGTAAACGATTATCTGGACCGAGAGAGATCCATCCTACGCCTTACACCCAAACGAGGCAAAATTAAAACTTTACTTTCAACTTTCTTAATTTTTTTTTAAAATTCCATATTCATTGGCAGACGATCGGCAATTAATAACTGATATTCTTGCTCATCCACCACGGAGCCCTCACCCAAACGAGGTAAAATGTCACTGATGTATCCCTGAAAGTTAGAATTGTGCATTACAAAAAAAAAAAGATAGAGATTGTCGAGTTTTGCAACCCCAAATATTTACAATTGGAATAAGAAAATAAGAAAATGCTAAGATTCTATATTGTGAGAGCAATCTAAGGTGAAGCCCTGCAGCTGGAGATAGAGGTCCAAATCAGTGAGGAGGCGGCGAGTGAACTAATGCAAGAAGCAGCAGTTCTCCGCGACTTGCAAGGCGCAATAAGAGTATTTCGCCAAGACTTAATGAATGTTAATTTAGAAAATTAATAATGCATCTGTTGATGTTGATGAATGTTAACATTTACAGAAGGCAAATATGTTACAATAGTTTAATTTATGCTAATTGGTGAAAGCTAGTCACGACGTTTAATTCCCTTAAGTCAGATTAATATGAAGATTTTATGCTAATTACACATCAGCAGGAAACGTTATGGGCTAAGCAGACTAGTAAATAAGTTCTGTTAGGCTCCTCGTGCCGTTACTTGTACCAATAATTCATTTTTACATCCTGACTCTGCACCAACAAAATAAATAATAAAGGTGCCTTCATCAGGTACCTGTGCAAAGAAATGGAAATACATCAAAAGGATTATTTCGTTGGAGTAAACGATTATCTGGACCGAGAGAGATCCATCCTACGCCTTACACCCAAACGAGGCAAAATTAAAACTTTACTTTGAACTTTCTTAATTTTTTTTTAAATTCCATATTCATTGGCAGACTATCGGGAATTGATTAACAATATTCTTGCTCATCCACCACGGAGCCCTCACCCAAACGAGGTAAAATGTCACTGATGTATTCCTGTAAGGGCAAAGCCGTAATCGTAGCAAAAACGGACGTAGAAATAGCGTTTGACACTCCTCCAACTCAATTGGTGGAAAAATTAATTTTCGCTTTGGGATAATGTGCAAATGTGGATTAATGATTGATATCAATTTATGGAGAGCCGTGACGGTTTGCAGTTTCATCACTGCCCAATCTCCAATTCGGTTTTGGCAGGCAAATTTACACTGCCCAATAATTAATCCTAAATAACAAAGAATAACGAACCTAAAAAGACCAAAAGGGAAGTTCATTACATACAAGGTATCTACCAAGAAAAGAACATAACATTTGAAGATCCAGAATTTTTTCCTAAAGAAACAAGTAATTGCTTTATATATTTTTTTATATATTTTCATTGAAAATTGAGCATTTTTCATTCCAGAATTTGACAAATTTTTGAAATGCCGAAGCTGAAGTTCATAACATCGAAAGTGGGCATGACGTCTTTGACACGTAACTCTTCGTCGAAGTGTGGGTCAAGGGATCAGGTCAACGTGGACAAGGACTTCGTGTGCGCGGCTTACTTGATACAGGAGCGTCAACCTCGTTTATTTCACAGACTTTAGTGAACGAGCTGGGATTGGAGCCGATAGAAGAATTTCCCATGACTTTGAAGACTATGGGAGGAGGCCTAAGAAACGAAAGAGCCAAGCTGTATCACGTATGTCTGAAGAGTAGACACGGTTTCAACACGTTACATCTCGGTTTGGTTTCGTTGGACATCATGCCTCCGACGCCATCCGTTACGGATTCCGAAATTGTCTGCCAACGGAAGGTCGTAGCTGAGAATTTCACCAACAATTTTCCCAACGAATACGCCGACACTCATATTCTCATAGGACAGGATTTTTATTGGGTGGTGCGTCTGGAAGGAGAGCAATGGGATATGGTGCTGCGTTGCAAAATTCTCCATTCGGTTGGGTGAATTCCGGAAGAAAACCCACTCCCAAGACGGTGAACCAAAGACAGCGACGCCGAGAATGGGCAGCTCGAATTCAGGTGAAGTTTCCAATTGAGAGCTTATGCAGTTTCAAAATCTGAAAACATAGGTTCAATTTCCGTAAGGCAAGAGCTTAATAGAATTTCATTGAGAACATCACAAATAATCGTCAATCTATTTTCAGCAGTTTTAAAACGGCAGCAGCAGGAAAGAAATTTCAGCAAGTGCACAAGAACATCGGCTTGAGCTTTGCTGTTCATTGCTTGAAATATTGTTTGGGAGATTGTTTTCCTCGGTGATTGAATACACACTTGACCCATTTGCACAGACAAGCTCTTACTGGATTTCACATTTTTGCTATGGTAAGAAGTTATCTGATCCCCCAAAAAAGTCGAGTGCAATTATTTCAAAGGGTCAGGCTGAATTAGTCAGGACTCTTTTATTGTACCGAGAGGCTAGCATCTTTTGCTAACGTACGAACTTCTCAGTAAAAGGATACATCGGGAAGCGTTTAAACCAATTGAAAACACAGACAATTTCATAGAATCGCTCATGTGTTAGGTACCAACATTGAGTGATTTCAAGTCTTGGGATTGAATTTCAATATATGTAAGGCGCAAATAATTTTGTTTTTTTTTGCAAATAATTGTTTTTTTTTGCAAATGATGATCCGTGGATTCCCACAGGCTCCATCCAGATAATCAAATTTTTAATTCATTTTTTTAATTCATTATTTTTTTTTTATATTCAAAATTCTGCCAGTGACAGCAACAAACAAATCTATACAACATTCCACTTTACGCTTCCACAAGGCTATTATTTCAACTACAAGTGCTAAGCATGCCAAGCAGGAGGAGACAAGGCAACTTGTAAATTGCAATGCAAATAGCAGGAACTTCAATTCTCGCTATTGGAATCCTTAATTTCTTTACACACTTGACAAAATATGTA
>JAQGAS010001510.1:0-18511 GCA_034686365.1 Pachymerium ferrugineum
GTTCGGTTCATATCTTCAGCTGTTAACTCTTCGAACGAAGCGTAGTTAATCCACAGATATATGTAACGCCTCCAATATCGTTTTTCCTCCATGGGAGGAATATTGGCTACAGCTCGTTCATAGACTTGGCGTATCGCTTCTAAATTGCCCTCACTTTCCGTAAGACGCAAATAATCGAACCAGGCATCATAGTTTGAAGGATTTGCTTTAATTTCTTCTTCGTACTTGAACGCTCGAACTCTGTCGTGTTTTCTTTGTCCTTCCTCAAATTTTCCGGCTACGTGTAAATTTTCCTCCATATTTTCTTCACCGAAAAATTCAACCAAGACAGCTCTACTGTTCTGTATGAATCCGTTTTGCTCTTCAAATTTAGCGAATTTAATCCAGTTTTTAACATCCGGATGAATTCCGACTAATCTCTCGTATATCGATCGCGCTCGTTCACTTTCATTATATCTCAAGATTCGAAGTTTATGTTTGTAAGCCACGCTTGTTCGTCAGGCTCCCATTCGAGCCATCGTTCAAAAACTTGTCTTGCCCCCGCAATATTGCCAAGCATCTCCTCCGTGTAAGTGTATTTATACCAAAGTTGATTTGCACGCGGTAATATTGTAACCGCTCTATCCCAGATGTTTCTTGCATGATTTACTTGCCGATTTCTCATTTTCATTTCGGCGTATTTGAGCCATAGTGTAATATTCCTGTAGTCAACGTCCAAAGCACGTTCGTAAACTGAACGTGCTCTTTGTATTTGTTTTTGACTTTCTTCCCACTCAGCATACTTAATCCAGTTACTGATGACAGTCTTATTTTTACCGATTTTATCTTCAAATGTCTTTCTTTTTCTTAGTTGGTATTCGGCTAATTCCTCAGGGTCTGATATTTTTTGTTTTGGTGGAGGCGGTAGAATTTCAAGATCGCGCTCATTGGCTTCTCTTATAAGTTGTTCATTTGTTACTTGAATCTCCGCCGGAGATTTACTTTTTACTTTCGCCATGGTGGAAAGACTAAGATACCGCGTGCGCGCCTGTTACCCTTATTTATACCCACAGGTATCACAGGGGGTGACACGTGACCAATGGCCAATCACAGGTCAAGCCTGTGACCGTCCAAGGGGGTCCAATACGTCAGCATAACGCATTTAATCCCCTAACTTGCTTGGTTTATATTTGGGTAAAACATCTTTATTTTATAAGTTATCGAGTTTGATTTTTTTTTTTTTATATTTCTAAATTTATAAAAATTAAATTTTAGTCACATACTTATGATTCGATTGAATCAGTAGCCAGTCTGCATTCAAATATTAAACTAAACTGTGGTTTAGGTGAGTTTTACAACTAGTGACGTCACATTTGGTAACTGATTTTTGCAGGGGATCATGACTAATGACGTCACATTTTGTTAGACTCACCTAAGTCAACAGTTAAATTTAATATTTGAATGCAGCTAGTATAAATTATACAGGAATCAAAGGCTAAAAACTGAAAACAGGAGATTCGTCAGTTGAAAGTTCCAAATGTTTATGTTCATTGTTCATTCTCCAAAATGTTTTAAATTTTAAAAATCAGAGGTTGCAACACTTTTAAAAAATGTTTCATTGTAACCATTCGGCAATTTGGTAAAATTAATGTGGTGAACGCAGAACTTACATTACGGAGTCATGGTCTCACTTGTTGTTTTAATGATCAATTGGACAATAAATGCAAACCAGCAAATAACATTTTGATAGACTATGTATAGACAGTTTTCTAGAGTAATTAATCCTAGATTAGAATATTTTAATGGGAATAAAAAAATTGGGTTGATAACCGATAAGTTTCGCCCCTGGGAGAATAATAAATAAAGCAATCCACTTTAACTTTTATCATAACTAATGATAAAGTACACATTTTTATTTTGCATTAAAAAGTGTACAAAAATTTTTATGTGTTTGAATTCAACTTTTTCATTTTTTCACATCATACCCATCTTTAAAAGAGTAGACTGGACATTAAACATTTATTTTATTTAATGTTTTGTCTACACTGGTTTCAAATTGTATTTCTCTTACCGCTCACGAGATGGCAGTATAGTCAACTTAACTTATAAACGCTTCTAATCCCTTATTTTTAATTTTATTTACAAAACAGGTTCAAGCCATTAAAGAGCAACGAGCATACACCACTTGCACAGTTACAATGACAAAACTGAAAAGTAATAACATTAAAACATGACTGCAACCAACTATAAATCATTCATAACCATCCCATTGTCAACTTTATTTACCCAGGTTTTACCCATCGTTTGCCACTCTAATTTGCTTAATGAAAATGAAGCCAGACTGATGGCCTACCTAGGGATTTGGGCTGATCGAAATGAAAGAAACCAGACGCTATAATTTAGTGTCGTCTGTTAATTGCCACTATCGTTCAATGGCTGCATCACCGCAGTTCGTCTTCCTGAAATCGGAAACGTCTGGCTATACAATTTTTTTTTTTGTAAATCTTTTCCTCATGTCAACACCCAACTAGTCCAGCGTGACGTCAAGTAAAACTATTAAGTTTGTGGTGAATAGCCCTTGATGAGCAACAAAACAAATTATAATACAACATTTCTTATATAAAATAAAAATTTTTTTCAAATGACTAGTTAGACTTGTTAATTCAATTTGGAAAGTTATTAGAGTTAGTTAGAGTTTAATCTGTGATGTGAAGTGGGCGTGATAAGAAGACATTCGGAAAATGGATGGTATTTGGGCGCCTCGTCGCCGGCAAATGGAAATGTGATCTGGTCGTAGGTCAATCCGTCACAATTTAAATCCCATATTTAACTACAAGTTTGTGATATACATTTTTTTTTTTTTAAAGTTTAAAAATTTTTTTTTTTTTGAAATTAAAGTTGAGTTACGCCGGGAAGCGCACTTTTCTAACTTCTTATTAACCGTAAGAGTGTCAAGAACAAATGCAGTTTTTAGTATTTTTTTATTTCTCAAAATAATTTTAAATAGTTTAAAAAAATTCAGGAGTGCAATTAACTCTGCACTTCGATCTCCAATAAAAGAAACGGATGAATCATAATCACGATTTAATTTTTTTTCACCCTCTTGAAAACTTTGACAAAAATTTTCCTGTTATTCAAAGAAATTGTTCATAATCTTTAATTTCCTAAAATAATTGATTTTTGAAACTAGCTGAATTTTTTTTTCAAGTTTTCCTTAATTTGATAGTTTACCATCATTTTTTTTTTACGAAGAAAGATTTTAATTTGATTAACACGGTTTCATCACGTGAGCTCCAATTACTAAAAATGTTCTATCATGCGATCAACCATAAGCTACAACTTATATAAATTGAAAAATAATAACTTTTTAAAGTTTCCTAACTAATTTTTAATATAAAAAAAATTTTTTTTTTTTTTACCAGGACGAATGACGTCATTAAATGACCTTGATAAACGTGCGGTCAGGGTTCTTAAAGGGACAAAGGTCACTCCAAAAAATTATTAAATATTTTTACCTGAAATTGATGCAGAGAAAACCATTCAAGATTGATGTAGTTTAAGTATTTTTGAACGAACATTAAAAAAAAAAAAATTGCTTACTACCTTACAAAATTGTAACTTTGCAATAATAGTAAATGTTAATGGGATGGACACTATAAACCACCTCATTCATCGACTTAATTGACAAGTGAGCTGAGAGTTAAAAAAAAATGAAATCAATTGATAGTTAAAGTATAAATAGAAAAGTTTCCTGGGAACACCTAGCCACGTGCGTAATATGAATATTACGCAAATGTCGTTGTTAAATTGGCCGCATCTTATCAAAAGCGCTTATTTTTTATCGCAGAAAGTGAGAGTGGTCACTATTTATTCCAAGGGCATTCGGGCCTAATTTATAGTGGCACGATTTTAACACAATTTTTTTTTTTATTCGTATATATAAATTTTACAAATTAATTTTTCAAATCAACTTATCAGGATTTTTAGTATTTTTTAATTTCATATGTCGACATTGAGAAATAATGAAATTTAAGAGTGCAAAAGGTTAACACACGTAGAATTTTCTCGAGTTACTTTTGGAATTTTTCAGGTATTTATGATAGGTCGTTTTTTACGATTACAGAGACCGCATACCAACATATGGTATCTAGTGAAGGCCATGCAAGGACGCGCAACCGACGACACGGGATGATGCCGCCTGCGCAACTCAAGTAATGAACGAGTGCGTTTCAAAGTTCATTCACCTACACTCCTTAAATGTCTGATAACGATTTTTTCCTATAAAATTTACGTTTCAAAAATTTAAAAAAAATCTACCGATTTTTATTGAACGGCTCAAAAAATCGGGTAAAATAAATAATTTCCAGGAAAAAGTCGTTTTAAGAAAAGAGATAACAATTTTATTTTAAGAAACATTTAAGATTTCTAAAAATAAAATTTTTTTTTTTTAATTTTTGCAAGTTAAAATAGTTTTTAAGTGATGCTGAAACGATGATGTTGACCTTCTCCATCACATGCCAACAGGTTTTTCAAGACTGTCATTCTGGCGCCAATATGGCAACTTAGGGGCGCCTTCCTACCCAGTCGACATTTTTTCCCCCCCTCTGTGACCCGATGCAGGGTCAGTCCTTGTTGGGCAAGGAAACTGAATAAGCGTGGGCGAACTTATTCCCCATCGTCGTATATTTAGCCTCAAAAACGGTGGATATCAATTTCATTTTGGCGCTTGTGACGCCAAAGGGCGTCGGTCACTTGCAAAGGCCAAAACATAATTTTTTAAAGCCGAAATTGTTGACACCAACCAGAACCAAGGTCTCGCTTAAAAATCTTGTTTTCACAATTTTCAAACTAAAAAATTTTTTTTTAATTTTTTTTTTAATTTTAAGATTAAACTTATTATTAATCATTTGGTTCATTTTTTTAAAAATAATCATTGATCATTTTTTATAACTTTTATTAGTGGATTGACCTCCATTTTATCACTGCCCCATTAAAATGTATAAAGAAAAGAAATAAAACCAGTGAAATTAGAAATTATGTCATGAAATTGTTTCTATTTTTAATCACGAGTGAAAGTTGATTTTTTTTTTTTTCTTAAAAGTTAAGTAAGCTAAAATGTTTCATTTCACAATTTGACATTTCTCAGTTTTTTTAAAAAAAAAAATTTTTTTTCTCAAAAGAAAAATGTAACGGCTACTTAATCCGGTCAGTGGTAGTTATGATTCACGATCACCTTCAAGGTAAAGTAAAGAATCTTAAAAATCGTGCTGTGGTTACAAAATGCTTATCTAAATTTAACTCGACACAAAACTATAAAAATTTAAAGAATTCATTCCTCCAAAAAAAAAAAAAAAAAAAAAAAAAAATTAAAACGCATATTGAAAATTAAAATCTAGTACGTAAAAAAAAAAAAAAGAAGAAATTGAGTACGGCACGTGGCGATATGAGTAATTTTTTTTTTTCGGTTAGAAATATTTTGATTTTGCTTACCAACCACATATACACAAGCAATCTGAGAGACACATATTACAGATAAGATAAACGTCTCATCCCTTAGAAACAAACCGACTTGTCGGTGGGCTCGCCAGCATAGCACGAGCCGTCAATAATTGAAGTGAGTGGGCGAAGGTGACTACAATCTTTGTACAGGAATTTCAAATCAAATAGAGAGAAGGAGAGAGAAAAAAAAAATCGACCTTCAGTGAAAATGAAGGGGCATCCCTTTGTGCTTATGTAACTTTATTATTACCTCTTTATTATTACCTGCCTGACACTTCCGTTTCTAGTCATCGCACTGATGGACTCTGTCATTTTTTAGTATTTTGATAACTAATCTTATAAACCAGTCGTGGCTGGTTTTTTTCTTGTTGATAATTTATTTTTGTAGACCTTAATCGTCAGTTATTTCCGCTATTCACCCTAAAAATTTCCTTTGATACGCTTAAAGCTGTAAGAAATTGTTAGAGTTTTGAATTTGTAAATGGTCTAAGTCAATATAAGTCAGTCCTGCTAATTCTCTATTGAATACGATTTTAAATGTGATAAACCGGTGCAAAAGTCTATCAGAAAGTATTTAACTAACTTGTTTCTTCGAGAGATAATTGCTTTTTATACCACTGATAGGCACATACCAAGGAACGACAAAATTCCAATCTCACACATTTTATCTGACATTAAGATATTTTTCCTACATCACACATTTTCTACATTTTATAGCTCAAGCTAAGAAATATTTTTTAAAGGATAGGATAATGGAGTCACAATTTGTAATCATTGAGATCATTTTTTAGCCATTTTTTGGTCATATTTTAACTAAGCTTATATGATCATTTTGGCTTGATCACAAAAGTCCATTAACTTAATATGATCAAGTCATTTTTTGATCCCTTTTTAATCATAAAATCTAATTGATCATTGTGGTGGAGATCTCTAATGACTAAAAAATGTTCTCGATATGACTAAATTATTTGCTTATGATCAAATTATGACTTCATTACAATTAAATATTTTGGTAAGGGTAGAAATCAACTAAAATTGGACTGATTATTTGATTTTAGGAACAAAAAATGAGCTAACTTGATCATGTATTAGTCATTTATTCAGAAATTGGACTCTTCTGATCAACACAAATGATCATATCATTAAACTACGACCAAAAATAGTCAAATTTTTTTGTAAGGGCAACACCTATTGCCATTGTGAGTTCTCTGGCTCATATTTTTTATGCTCGTCACTTATTCTGATTCTCTTTGCTGCTTGCACTGACTTGAGTTCTAGTCTCCCACTGAATAATCCTCGGTCTTGATATTTTTTGTTGATTGAGTAAGATTGATACGCAAATCCACGAAATATCTTCAAAGGTGTCTGGAAATGCGTTTTACTTGTTAGTCATTTTCGCATTATGCATAAACGTTATGTAATAAGGTAGAAGTGGTGACACTAATTAATAAAACATATTTTCAAAAACTGAATATTACATTTCTTGATGAAATAACTTCGACATATTCTGATTCAAATGACTCTTTTTATTCATCTACACCTTAGTTGATCATCTGTAGCACTCAAAGCCAATCATTAAAAATGATTAAAAACTAATGATGTGATAAAATTGAGACTGAAAATTGATCAAAATATGATTTGTTAAGAATTAATTGTCATTTGATGTATTCTCACCACTTGAATAAAAAGCAAATTTGACTGTCCATAATGTCCCAAGAAAAAAAAATTTGCAAAAATTTTGCAAAAAAATTTTGTAAGTTAATTGGCCGCTTTTTTTTTTACAAAAAATTTGCAAAATTTTATAAATTATGCAAAAATTTTGTAAAATTTTTGTGAAATTTTTGCAAATTGTCAAATATTTTGCAAAAATTTTGTAAAAAAAAAAAGCGGCCAATTACTTGCAAAATTATTTTGCAAAATTTTTGCAAATTTTTTCACTTGGGGTACATGCACTGATTTGTACAGAACTTTTCAAACTAAAAAAAAAATTTGTTCAATGATAAACCAAACCCTGATCAGAATTAATAATACACGTTAGCACCAGAAAATGTGAAATCAAAAAATAAAACACACTAAACCTAAAAATAAATTTCATTTCCTGTCATTCTATCAACTAAACAAAATTATTATAATTAATTCAACTAAAAATAAACTTCAAAATACCCAACATCAAACCCTCTAAAAATAAAAATTTATTTCCTGTTGTCCACAAAGAAAGAAAAAAAAAAAAAAAAAGAGAGGGGGGGAATTAAAAGAGCAGGTGGTTAGTACACCAAAGTGGTTAGTTGTAAAACCAGGTCCGGTGTTTGAAAGCGTAGATAATTGCCCTAAAAAGACGTATTGGTCAACTGCAAAAACTTATTATTAACTCTTGATATTTAAACTTTTAAAAAAAAAAAATATTTGACTACAACAAATATTTTAATAAAAATAAGTAAACTAGGTCCGCATTGTCCATGACAACTGACCGAAGTCCTCAAGAAGGACAACACAGGTGTTCGGTTTTTAGAAGGTCACGAGCAGGAAAAAGGGACGTATTAAAAGGTAGTAAAAAGAACAGCTGAGCGAGTAGAACAGGTCCTGCGGCAATGATCTACGGGTTCGTATAGGGATAAATCCCCCTTAGGGTTCTTCTCCGCACAACGTAGCTTCGAGTTATTTTTGGAAAGGTCGCCCCTTGAACATGAATGTGTTTCAAAAAAAAAAAGTGTATCGCGGAAAAAAAAATTTTTGAGGCCGCTTGAAGGGCGCGATGGAATTACTCGGTGGACGTTTTAGTTACGCAAAGTAATCAAAAGTTTTTGTCCCCCATCTGACCTCCCTCCTTTTGCTCTAGTTTTGGGTCGCTCTCTCACGGTTTGAAAACGTTTGGCTTTTGAAAAGTGTATATCTGAAAACAGCTCCATTTCTCTGTGGACAAAAGATATGAGGGGCGTGGCCTTGAGCTCAAAAAGAAAGTCCACTACAAATACTTTTCACTTGTAATTAGAATCAGTTTTGGCGTTATAAATAGAGTTAATGAGTTGGATTACGTTTTAAATTTCTTTTTGATTATTGGTGAATTGATGCTTTTAACTGCTTAAGTGTGATCAAATTGGTCATTTTTGGGATGTTTTGGTCATGCTTTGGTTACTTTATGGTCAATTATGTCCATATTATGATGTCACGTTTTGATCAATTTGACTATATTATGATGTTTTGTGATTTGGATCATATTTTGGTCATCTTGAACCTGTTATAATCATAATTTTATCATTTTGATAGTTTGCTAATGCACAGTTTGGTCATTTTGATGACTTATTGACTTAGCCAATTTGGTCACATTAGGATTTTGGTTGGGTTTAGTTTGATCAAGTTCTTAGTTTTGGTGATACTTTGATCATTTTTTTTGTCTGATCAAAATTCTTTGGGCAATTCAATCAGAATTTTATCACACATTTGGTTATTTTGGTCGTATTACATTTATAACTGAGTCTCTCAGCAAACATTAAATGATTCAAAACTCAAAAGAACAAAAATGACGATCAACTCTCTCAATTATGGATCGAAACTCCATCACCATCATCAATTTTAAAACTTAAAAAAAAAGAATAAAGTTTACACAAACGATTTGAAGTGACTTAAAATAAGCAAATTATAATCCACATATTTACAACTCAGTTTTTTCCTTATTAATTTTTAAAGGTTGTGTTTAAAACTTTCTGACCTAGTTTCCCCAATGTACTTTTGTTATCATTTTATTGATTTTGGACTTTTTGGACTTCAATGATTTGGGTTCATGGGTATCTTTATTTTATTTTTTTGAACAAAATGTTGATTTTTATAATTTTTTTGCTTTTTCTTATTGACCAGATGTAAAAAGCGTGTTTGAATCAGTTTATCTAGGCTACTGTGTTAAGCTTTTTGACATGTTTGAGAGGGGAATTTAGAACCCTGAACAGGTCTTGGCCTTTGACAGTGAAGGGGACACGAAGAGGGGAGGAAAGACACCTGAGAAGCTGTAACCGAAAATTTTCGCTCTTCTTTTCAAGGACTTGGCAGGGACTAATCTTCGTTGCAATTTTTTTTTTTTTTTTTAAAGGCCCGCATTTTTAGTTTTTCTTGGCGACACGTTGGCGGTTAGGGGAGAAGCGTGACACATTTCTATGTCCACTGAGTATCCAATAAAAAAATTAACAAAATCTTTTGTTACCTGATGGAACAAACTCAAAACTAATTTCATTTGACTTTTCAACTTTTCAAGATAATCAATTACGTAATAAATTTGTAAAACATTACCCAGTGACTGAAATCAATTGACTGAATCATTAATGATTAATATTGAAATTAGAGGAAAAAATTTATCAATATTAAAAAAAAAAAAAAAAATCCCAAAAAAAAAAAAAAAAAACCAAAAAAAAAAAAAAAAAAAAAAAAAGTTCCAAAATGTTCCAAGTGCGGGATGCGCACGTGGCCACTCACGCAACTTGGAATCGCGCGCCACCGACTAGCGGACGGCAAAAGTTGCGCCGTGCGGCCGCACGGGGGTCTGCGAATCGATCATGAGATCGGACCCAAGTTCTCCTTATTGGCTCGCGGTGACAATGAAGGCTGAAGTCCACACCTACAGAGTTGCTCAGAGTGACGACGGCCAAAGAAGAGGGGGGTGAGGGGGTGGATCCACGCGTCCCACGTCATTACCGCGCCTTCCCCTATAAAAGAGCTGTGCGGCGCGCGCGCTCCTGCGAGTGCATCTCCTCGACCTGGCGCTTGTTGGTTCGAGCTTTTAGTGTGTATGCTCCTGAGGTGTCGACCGTGCAGCCATGAAGGCGCCCACCTTACTCCTGCTCCCGTTCGTGCTCGTGACAGTGCAGGCCGCAATAGCGCCCCGACAGCCGTCCCGCACCACCACGAGTGCGCCGCACCTCCCCATCGATGATGCTCCCACTACTGAACACTCGCACAACTGGGACGACGAACAACGCGTGCCCGGAGTTTCCGTTGCATCCAATTGTTCGCGGTGCCGAGTGCGTGAAGAGGTCATCAACCTGACCAAAGAGGCCATCAAACAACAAATTTTGAGCAAGTTGGGCTTGCAAAGAGCGCCCAACATGACTGGCAAAATCTTGCCCAAAATTCCCCCTATTAACTACCTGATTGATTTATACGGAATGCAGAGCGACGTCCCAGCTTTTGAGCCTGGTCCTGTCTTTGAAGAAGCCGAAGATGATTATCATGCAAGAACTCAGATTATTATGACTATGGCTAAAGAGGGTAAGTCCTTTTACTTTTTATTACTTCCGCAAAAAAGAGGGTTAAAAAGCGCGTGCAAGTTGATCAGCTGTGCTTTCTCCAGTCATCACAAGTCAAGGTTAAACAGCTGATTGAAATATATCTGTTGACACTGAGTGGCTTTTTTTTTTTATCAATTCAAGACACATTGCTAGACAACGTGTCAAATTATTTGTAATTGAAAGTGAAAAGAGTTAAGTAGTTCAATAGATTACAACACATTTCGACCAATATTTCAATTTAGGGGAAGAAAAATTTTAAATTATCCAATCTCTCGACTTTGCAACTTTAAAAAAATAAATAAATATTTAAAAATTAAAAAAAAAAACCAATCAACAGATTTTTATATCAGTTGTATTGTTTTGACTAGGCTCATTTTTGTTGCCTTTCAGATATGTTATTTTTAGAACTAAATTTATAATTTAATTTCCCCCTCCCCCCCTCATTTCACCCCAACAGACAAAACTTAATTTCATAATTATCATATGTCTGACACTCACTTTGTCCATTATAAGCGAGTGAGACGGGCGTCAAATCGATCGCTCAGACTAATTAACGCCGTCTCGCCGTCGATCCACCAGGTGCCAGTCTGTCTGCCATTCCAGGACTAAAAATTAATTTTCTTTTTAAACCTATAATATTTACATAACCCCTTGTCTAGTAAATAACCCAAACTTCAACTCAATACACAAGTGTATGGCTGTGAAGTACCAACCACTACCCCTTAATAGAAACTTTCTCTGCGAATTACAAAACTTGATGGTTTTAAATTACAAATATAATCACGAAACAAAGTTTTTGCATGAAACATTGGAACAAAGTTCCAACTTGTCCAGCCCGACCTTTGAACTTGTAGGAGAGGCAGATCAAAGAGGGAGGTCAGTGGTTGAAATTACTTTCCATTTTTTTGAATATTAAAAAATCCTCACCAGCCAGACAGTTTTTTTTTTTTTGTGATTTTTAAGAGCCCTTTGGGAAAAAAAAAAAAAAAAGAAGGCGTTGGCGGGCATTACATGGTTCCCAAAGGCCACCCCGCCCACTTATTCGCTTTTGTGTATTAAGTAGTTCAATCAATAATGTCGCTCTCACTTCCGGCTTGACCATTGGCGTGTTTGTTGAACACTAAAAATAAACGTCATTTAGTGCTTTACTTTTTATTACTGAAATTCTCCCTCTTTCGGCGGGTCGTGTAATCATTTTGCCCTAGACGCACGTCAGTCAATGAATCGCTCGATATGGCGCGAAATAGGAGACATTGGCCCTGCACTGGTAGAAAAACCCAGTATTAATCGGCCTAATTGCCTCAAATTACGACAGGAGGGGTTTTTTACCCCGTTTTCACTCGATCTCGGGATCATTGTCCCACGAAACCGTGTCGGGACACTTGTGGATCTGTCTGGGATTTTATATGAATTTTTACATTTTTAGATACCCGACAAATATTTTGAAATACAATTTTTTTTTGTTTAATTTTAGAAGTTGAAAGTTTTCGTTTTTTTAAAGATAAACATGAATCTTCGATAAGGAAGTTTCGTAATCGCAAGGAATTTCAAAAATAAAGTTAATGCATTTTTTAAAATGAAATTTGCATAAATTATGGGTTGGTTTAAAAAGATATTCCAAGGCGTCGATTTATGGTGATTACTGTTAATAATTATTTATATTACAGAAAAATGAGCATTTGACCTTGTGCTCGGGCAACTAGACCATGAAATGGATATTTTAATCACTTAATTTAAATAGTTCACTAGTTCTCCATGACCTCTTACTAGTCCCTGGTTTCAATTAAATTTTCTTTTAATTTTGATTACTTTTTAAAACACTTTGTAAAAACAACTAAAAATCAATCTTTCTTTTTTTTTTTTTTTTTTCCAGCTCCTCCTTCATGGAAATTCTCTTCAGATTTACATGTGCAGTATTTCCCATTGATGTCCAGTGGGGTAGCTAATATTGAACGCGTAGTGCAAGCGCGTCTCTGGTTTTACATGAAGCCTTCCAAAGTGTCCCTTGAGAAGAGCGTCAACGTGATCGTACACCACGTACAAACCGGTGAAAATCTTCGACCGGTTTTGAGTCAATTCCGTACCAAGACTTTATCATTTGTTGAACAAAAGGGCAAATGGGTTTCCATGGACATTCAGAAACTCGTAGTTGACTGGGTGCAGCATCCTGCAAGAAATAGAGGTCTTGTTGTTGAAGCTTTTGATAAAAACGGACGGAACTTGATCAATGTTGACCGGGAAGCAGCTAATGGAACTTTGGTAAGTTTCGGGAATTATTAGCAATATTTCAGTAGTCGTAGTTATAGACTAAAGACACTCAAATAAGTTGAGATTAAAATTAGCTTTAGTAAAAGTGGTTCTCACACTGTGTTAACACTGCTCACAGAAGCTAATGCACATCATTGAAGAGGTCGTTTCAAGTAAGATTGGGTAACGTTCTTTTTAGTGTGTCTACGCGGGAGCAGTGTTCCACAGTGTGGGATTTTGAGTCCTGTGCTGTTTATTGTAAAGATCGAAGGCGTAGTGGCTTCTGTTTTAGCCGTATGCAAATTGGAGTGCAATCCCAAGTAAAAAAATTTGCAAAAATTTTCCAAAAAAATTTGCAAATAATTGGCCGCTTATTTTTTTACAAAATTTTTGCAAAAATTTTGTCAATTTGCAAAAATTTAGCAAAAATTTTGACAATTTGCAAAAATTTAGCAAAAATTTTGACAATTTGCAAAAGTTTAGCAAAAATTTTGACAATTCGCAAAAATTTGGCAAAAATTTTGACAATTTGCAAAAATTTAGCAAAAATTTTGACAATTTGCAAAAATTTGGCAAAAATTTTGACAATTTGCAAAATTTTGGCAAAAATTTTGACAAACTTGCAAAAATTTAGCAAAAATTTTTCAAACTTTTTGCATAATTTATAAAATTTTGCAAATTTATAAAATTTTGCAAATTTTTTGTAAAAAAAAAAAGCAGCCAATTACTTTGCAAAATTTTTTTGCAAAATTTTTGCAATTTTTTTTACTTGGGAAAATAACTAATGCGAACAAATATATGAAAATAGCAATATATGAAAAAAGCAAATTAAAATAAAACAATTTTAAAGTGTTAATTTGCTTTCATTATAAACTTTAACATCTAACATTTCATTCTCTTCTTTCAAAAAGGTGCCATTTATTGAGATCCACATGACAGAAGAGAAGCGAAAACGTCGCAAAAGAATGGTCGGCCTCAACTGCGAAGAGAACTCAAACGAGGTACGATGCTGTAGATACCCTCTTACAGTCGACTTTGAAGAATTTGGTTGGGATTGGATCATAGCGCCCAAGAAATACGAAGCTAATTACTGTTCGGGTGAATGTCCTTTCGTATTTCTTCAAAAATACCCACACACGCACTTAGTACAACAAGCAAATCGGTCAGGATCAGCCGGACCATGTTGCGCGCCTCGTAAAATGTCCTCCATATCCATGTTATACTTTGATGACAACAACAACATCATCTATGGCCTCTTGCCAGGAATGGTTGTCGACAGATGTGGTTGCACATAGGCATTTTCTTTTTTTTAAAAAAAAATATACTAAGGTCATGCGACTGGACAATCCTCTAGCGGCACCGCGAGAGGGCTCAGATGAGCTGTGAGGAAAAAAGTCCTTTGCCCAAGATAAGAGTTCATTCCAAGGGGAAGAAGAAAAAAAAAAAAGACTTTTATTCGTCCCATTGCAAAACGGGAATATGAACTGTGATAATTTTTGTAAAGTGTACAATCAATCCCGTTGTGAGATTTTTTTTTTCAAGACATGTTGACTACAGAAGACGACGCATAGTCACCAAGTGTAGGAAAAATTAACAAACTCTTCAATTTAAACTTCATATTGAAAAAAAAATATTAAAAATGAGAAAAAAAATTACTAAAAACTGATTGAGAAAAATGATTGAAAAAAATACGAAAGTACCGGTATTTTCTTCATAACTGCCCCTTTTAAAAATATTTGTTGTGGAAAGGTATATATATGAAAAAAAAAAAAAAAGTTTGATGTCCTTGTCTTTTTGTGCCCCACTTTATTCGGCTAAATTGCAGTGCTTTTAAAGGATGCTTTTTTGGTATTCTGTTATTATCAGAAATAACTAGCTTTTTATCAGAAAGTTGTATTTTCTATTTTTAGCGGCATCTGTGATATTTGTTTCGCTCTCCGGGGGTAGGGAGTGGAAAAAGAGCACATCGATCTTTAATTTCCCAACTTTTTTTTCTCTTCCTTAGAAAGATGACTTTGCCTCTTAAAAGTTATCAGAGCAAATGATAATAAAGAGTGCAAAAGCTAACTATTTTAAAAACTTTTTTTAAGGTTTTCAATGATTTTATGTTTCCAGGTACCTGATAAATAATTTCAAGAATTTGATTAAAAGTTTCAATGGCCCTAGTGATAATCAATGTGATATTGTGCCTTGCGTTCAATATTCAATTTTACATTTACATTGTCTAGTATCATTTTTTTTTTGTTCTAAAAAATAATTAAAGTATTTGTATTATTTTTTTTTTTTGAATGAGCATATTTTTGTGTTAAAATCTCACATTTATCAAATTTTTAATTGATACGTGATCATGTCCGCGTGCAATTCTTCATCTGTACTTTGTCTCTTTCTTCGTACTGTAATCTAATCTCTATTCAGTTCATTCAGTCCATTCCATCGATGGGTATAAAAAAAAAGTTCAGGCAAAAGTAATTTTTCGTGAATGGTTTATATACTTTCTGTTCCAAAAAAAAAAATAAAATAAGAAATTGTGGTGCCAAAAATTCACGAAGAGAAATGCAAAACAAAACTTTTTTTAAAATAAAAAGAAAAAAAAATGTTAGTAAGTAAAAAAAAAAAAAAAAAAAAAAATCAATATATATTGACATTGGTCGTCTGGTTGGAGTATGTATGAAGTTTTTCCTGCAGAACATTAAAGCCTTGCACCCCACAGATTTGAGTTTTGTCTAGTTTTGTCCCGCCGTCTCTGCCATTAATCCTATATTCAAACTAGACGCTTGGCGCGTCGTGTAATGGTTGCCTTGCATGACTAAAGAACGTGTGCCACGTGGCGACAGTTTAATGACTCTGCAATTTTACCATTAAAGTGTGACCAAGTGAAACTCGCGGTTTATTGACCATCTATGCTTTATCAGAAGTCGTATATTCCTTTTTTTTTTTTTAAAAGAGTAGATTTTTTCTTACAAAATTTTCCCCCCATCTTAACTCCTCTTATCAACTCAATTTTTGGAGTTGACAAACTGATTTTTTAGTTATGTCCTCATTTGGTCAGTTTTGTCCACTCTTTAATGCGGCCTTTAACTTCCATCATATCAACTGACGATAGTTTAGACCTTTGACTACCATAAAATATTTATTTCATTTGCATAGAAATCTGATAAAAGTTTTGTTTGCTAAAAAAAAAATACCTTCAAGTGCCAGAAATCTTATTTAACACTTTTTTTAAAATAAAAAAAATAAATGTGTATTTTCATTTTTAACACAACTTTCTAAATGTATTTATTTTAACTATAGAATGATAATGTTTAGGGAAATAATTTCAAGTGATGTTTTATTGTCTGAAAAAACATAAATTTTTTCTTCCTGCAAAATGCATTGCACTTAACACGCAAAGTGTTGTCTGGGTGAGGATGCCGTTTCATTATAAACTTTTAATCAATTTGTGAATATTTCAGCCGTAACAGGCTTCTGAGATGTGCATAAGACGAATTGTCAGTCTTAACGTTTGAATGCGCAGGGTTTACTTTTGCCTTTTGGGCGTTATTATACCATCTTGTCTTACCAAAACTTCAATCTTTGTAATTATGTTGTATAAAAGAGGTGCATTAAAAGAAATTCAATGTTTTGTGTTAAAAAAAAAAGAAAATAGGCGTTTCTCTCATTTTAGTCTCAACATGAATAATAATTTATATTAAGAAGAAATTGGATTGCATTCAAAAGTGGAGTTAGATGAAAATGAGATTGTTGCTTAGTGATAAATTCGATGCATAAAAAAATATGTAGCTACAATTTCTTGTATGGTCTAGCCACGCTCTACTTGATTGCACTTTCAAAACTTATTTCCGCAAATAAATGATTACAAAGTCATAATAAAACAACATTCCAGTTTAAAGTAACCACTTTGAATTAGATTAAACAAATCAAGATTTCAATTGGTATAACAAGGGAGAGCTAACTTGCATCCAAGGGTAGCTCAAAATAAATAACTTTGATTATGCATGAAAATTCGGGGTGCCATCTGGTGAATAAAATAGGAAATATAGAGGTACATTTTCATTTTCGCTTCCAGGAATACCCTTATTTCTAGGAATGATAATTTTTTGATTAATTGTTTGCGATAACAAAAAAATTATTGTACTACAAATCAATAGTCGTATGTGACGAAATTCGTATAATGACGCACAGCAAAAATAAGTACCGGCTTTCTACTTTCAACAAGATTTTTGTTTCGGGTACAATTGGTATGGGCTTCATGTTTTGGCTCTTGAGTAAACTAAAGACTTTCCTTGTCCGAGAGTGTGCAACATTGGCCCACCTCATCGTAGTTCAGTCGTGAGGTGACAGAATATTTGCCACAATAGACTTGTCGAGATTAGCCTGAACATTAACATTCTAGCGACTCGCAAATTTTTTAAAAAACTTCTCAATTTCGCCACTAGATAGCCCACTGCGTCGCGATACGAGCAGTCACTTATAAATCAATAGGTGCGTTCAAAGTTAGAAGCAGAAACCATTGTGTCTCTCACATGGTCTTTACAAAAGTCAAAACATTTTGAGCTCTTATTTTAAAAAAATATTTGATCTTTAATAGGCTAACAGCTCTTCTTATTTTTCAATCCAGTTCTTTATATTACTTCTTTTTCGCTTGGCCATGTAAAAAAAAAGGCATTTGGGTCGTGACTTAAACATGCGGCTTTACAAGTCGACTTAACTCGTTTCTCATAAGTTGTTTTAGGTTGCTTTTGCCTATAAGCCAAGATACTTTGAACGCCCTTACGCAGACTGCGCTTTGGTCATACACGCAGAAAAAGGACAAAAAGAAAAAAATAACGAGTAACGTGGCGAAAACAAGTCAAGCTAGAAAGAAAGAAAGAAGGCTTAACACCGGCCTGCGACAGCTGAGGTCATATGCGGCGAGAGAAAAAGCAAACTAAGACAACTCGAGAATGCAAAGACAAAACTAGTAAAATCCATATCAATTAAAACAAATGACTAAAAAAAGCTACTAAAAGCTACTAAACCAGAGCTTCCATTTCGCTTCTCAAGGAGGCCAAAAGACCTCAAAGAGGAACCCAGAAAGGACCACGGGGAGGTAGGAAGTTGGACATGCTTTACTTGCTCCATAAAGTAAAGTCAGTAACAGGTAACAAAAAGCAGAGCCCTAACTGCTTTATGAAGTCAAACTAGAAAGAAAGAAAAAAAGAAAGAAATGGAGCTTAACTTCGCAAGCGGCTGCCAGGGCCATGCGCGACAAGACAAAAAAAAAAAAAAAAACTAAAACACTAGAGGACTAGAGAAAGAAAAAAAGACAAGGAGCACTAAACCAAAAAGCAAACTAGAACAAAAGAAGAAGAAGAAGAAGAAGAATAAGGGTTAACGCCGCCAGCGACAGCTAGAGTCATACGCGGCGAGAGAACACTAAGCTATTGAATCAAAGCGAAAACAAACCAAGCAAAAACAAACTACAACAAAAAGCGTAAACCAGAAACAGACAAAAACTTCAAAACTAACTTCGA
>JAQGAS010001511.1:0-18487 GCA_034686365.1 Pachymerium ferrugineum
ACCAACGGGCGGCACAACAGTGGCAACCGCATTGGCGAGCACCTCGAACGGCCATTAAGGATGCGACACAAGGTAAACATCTTTATTTACACATTTTCACACAATTAGACTAATATTGGTTCATTGTTATAGGTAATCAGCGCTTCTAGGCTTCTAGCAATCTTTAAATATGTATAACACTTTCAGAGATAGTGTTAAATTTAGACATATACATTTATTTAAGACTGTAGCTTCACTACGATTCCAATTGTGTGGATCTTCTAACGTTGGACGTTAGATTCTTGTTTACTTTGCCATGAGACCAGGATTCTTGTAATGTACAGAAAGAGTAAGAAAAGAAAAATATCTACTGGCAGAGGTTAGTCTTCAAGACGTATTGGAACGCAAAATGAGGATAAAATCAATTGAGAAGGAAAGTACAGAGGACCATCAACAGCTGTTAACTAACTAACCTGCCTCCATTTTAAAAAATTATACCAAACGAAAACGAGAGTGCATTTGTTATGTCTGACTTGTAAGTCCAAATAGTGTGTAAATCCAATTTCTTTTAATTTTCAGCTTATTCACATCCTTTAATCATTACATCTTGTCATTACTTTAATCGTGCATTTACAAAAAAATTGTGGACAAAAAAAAGGGCAATAGTCATTCATTTTTCTTTAATTGATTATCCAGTTAAACACTCTAATTGAGACTAAAAAATACCACACCAATGGTATCGATGTTTATTCTTTCTTTATAAAATAATGATAAGATAGTAAGATTCCTCTGTAAGGGAATAAACATCTTACAGTCCTGCCTTAATTCTAATAAAAAAAAATAAAACGTAGTTCACATCACATTTTGTTTGGCCCATTCAATGCTGGTTTAAGGACTTTAAGAACAAATTACAGGCTAGCAGTTGAAATTCAATGAAATAAAACTTTTCACCCATTTAACCCATCATACATTATAACACATTCACTTATTTTTACCTTATGATTTATTACATAAAGTAAAGAAAATGCTTTAGAGTAAAAGAAATATTACATATAGTAACAATTAATATCACTAGATGTAACAATTAATATCACTAGATGTAACAATTAATATTACATAATATAACAATTAATATTACATAATATAACAATTAATATTATATAAGGTTAAATATTATATAAAGGAATGTGATTATTATTTTACTACTGCAAACATTATATTTTTCTATAGGTAAGTATTTTAATACCTTCCAAATTCAACTTGTTAAATTTTAAATGTACAATACTTGTTTGTTTTTGAGACAGAAAAGAGTTGTTTAGCATACCGTAAGGCGGGGTGACCTTAGCCCGAAGGGGTGAAGTTGGCCAAAATTCGACCGTGTATAAAATACTAATCTCTTACGACCTCGGTAAAGTCATGCGGTGATAATCTACAATTACAGACGCTACTAGAGGCTAACATTACATGGAGGTGCGAAAGTGGATACAAACATTATTCCACACAGTCAAATTTCGGCCAACTTCACCCCTTCGGGCTAAAGTCACCCCGCCTTACGGTACTTTTAAAAAAGTTATATAACACATGAGTATAACACTGATCCTAGATGCTGAAATTCAGTTACAATACAATTAGATAAGGATTTTGTTGATTCATCTGAATGATCTGTTTTAAACCTATTCAGCTTTTTTGTCAATTTCGTTTTTAGGAGATAGGTCATTGACAATTAAATCTGTCTCAGTTGATGCAAAGTTCTTGAGAAACTCATCACTAATGTTACAATCAGACAGTGAAACAACAGATGAAATAACAAAACCAAAATCATTATCTTCAACATCAAAACTACACAAAGGTTGTTGAGTGGCAGTCTTTTTTTGTTTTATTTGGACATCTTGAATATTGGGACTGCAAAAGAGAGTATCAGAATAACTACAAGTATAATTACTACTTTGGTCTTTAGTATGAGTGACCAAATGAGTTGACAATTCAGCTGTATTAGCAAAATGCATTGAGCAGATTACACAAGTAAGTAATTCCAAATCAGGAGATTGACAAAGTACTTGGTTGGTTATTGCATCAGTTGGAGTTTTTGAACGTGTGTATCTTGGAGGCTGCTGCAGAAGTAGTGGCATTTGAGTACTTAAACAAGTAGTTAAACTATTACAATAGTTGTTGGAAACTGCAGTGGTCGATGAATATTGAGATGGCTGCCACTGGGGAACAGTTAATGATGGCTGTGTCTCAGTTGTGTAACAAAGTGTCTGGGTTGTGTTCATTCTAGTTTCAGTTGAAGAGGATTGACATGACGAGGAAGTTGTAGTAAAATAAGGAAGTTGTCTTTGTTCTAAAACTTGTGGTTTTACAATCTTAGGGTAAGGGTAATTAGGAGGTGGTCTCATTACTGTTACGGGCCCCTGAGGTCCTGTATGATCTTGAGATACGTTTAGATGAGGATATTGCTGACGTAAGTGAGACTGAGATGTTTTTAGCTGCCTCTGCCGATTTTCAAACTGTCTTTTCAGTTCTTGCATTCTAGCTAGTTTTACTTGTCTAGTTGCACCCTGTTGACTTACAGTTGATAGATTATTGTCATCAAGATGAATATGGTTTTGATCGGCTTGCCATTGCAGGAATTGATTTGGTTGTTGTTTTTGTTGTTGTTGAAGCTGTTGTTGCGGATTCAGTTGTTGTTGAAGTTGCTGTTGCTGATCCAGTTGTTGCTTATGCTGTTGAACTGGCTGTTGGTTTTGCTCAGTAAAAGTTTGATAATTTTGTTGAGCATTAACCTTTACTGGAGGATGTGTTGTTTGTAATGCTTTTCCTAATTGAGATGGCTGCCACTGGGGAACAGTTAATGATGGCTGTGTCTCAGTTGTGTAACAAAGTGTCTGGGTTGTGTTCATTCTAGTTTCAGTTGAAGAGGATTGACATGACGAGGAAGTTGTAGTAAAATAAGGAAGTTGTCTTTGTTCTAAAACTTGTGGTTTTACAATCTTAGGGTAAGGGTAATTAGGAGGTGGTCTCATTACTGTTACGGGCCCCTGAGGTCCTGTATGATCTTGAGATACGTTTAGATGAGGATATTGCTGACGTAAGTGAGACTGAGATGTTTTTAGCTGCCTCTGCCGATTTTCAAACTGTCTTTTCAGTTCTTGCATTCTAGCTAGTTTTACTTGTCTAGTTGCACCCTGTTGACTTACAGTTGATAGATTATTGTCATCAAGATGAATATGGTTTTGATCGGCTTGCCATTGCAGGAATTGATTTGGTTGTTGTTTTTGTTGTTGTTGAAGCTGTTGTTGCGGATTCAGTTGTTGTTGAAGTTGCTGTTGCTGATCCAGTTGTTGCTTATGCTGTTGAACTGGCTGTTGGTTTTGCTCAGTAAAAGTTTGATAATTTTGTTGAGCATTAACCTTTACTGGAGGATGTGTTGTTTGTAATGCTTTTCCTAAATGTTGTCGTAATCGCTGAAGCCAATTTACATTATTTGGAACTTGAATTGTAGAAGCATTATTATTTCGACTATAATGCTGAGATGCATCATGAGTAATTGTTCTGTTATTGTATGGATTATAGAAAGGTCGATGTAGTTTACTCTTGGTTATGCTGTGTTGGTATGGTTGAAATTGCCTATTATCTTGGTCTAAAAGATGTCTCAATAATGTATCTCTGGTATTTGTTGCTTCTGGGTTTGTTGAATTAGCTTGTGTCATGATCCCATTTGATCTACTACGTGCTAATTGAAGTACTGAAGCATTTGGATACAATTTTTTTGTGTTGTAACTTAGAGGCACTGTTGGTTGTTGTTGTTGATTAGATAGTACTGCTGCTGCAACTGCTGTTACAGCTCTGGCAGCAATAGTTGTTGGCTGACCTTGAAGCTGAGGTTTATAAACTGGTAGTACATGTATACTAACATTGCTATTATTTGGCTGAGCTTGAGCTGCATTTTCTGGTTTGTTATTTTTACCACCTGGATTAATAGTTAACTCTTTATTTTGATATAAAATTCCACTAGGTTTGATTGAGTTACTTCTTTGCTGATTAGCAGGAATTATTTCCAGACCGCAATTTTTAGACAAAATAGCTAGCCGTCTAAGTACTTGAGTAACTGTATTACTTGGTATTGGTATTATATTATTATGATGAGTTTTATTTATTGGCTCTATTGGCATTCTGTTAACAACTGAAACAGTCTGTATGCGGTTATCCTTAGAAGCCAGTGTAGATTTGTCATCATTGCCATCAATCAGGTCAAGTTCGTAAACATTTGCTTGAGTACAAGTTTTATTTGGTAAAATGCTTGCAAGAGCTTTAAGTCTTTTTTTTTTGTGTTGAAATTTGTGTTCTTTGTAATTACGAATTGAAACTCCACAGGTACTACAATTTTTCTTTGCACTACGGCGTCGTTTTTGTTTTGGCTTAGTCCACTTTCGAATGTCATTTTTGCTTAATCGAGCAAGATTCAAAATGGGCATTTCATCTGAATAAATGTGGCTAAGCAGATGAGCTTCAAACTCATTTAGAGTTTGGTATTCAATTCTGCAACTTACACAACGCATCATTTTGGTGAAAACTGCAATAAATTATGATTTTTATTTTTAATTTTAAAATGATTTTTCTTCAAAATGTAATGAGGCATTTTGTGTCAGCTTACATTTATCAGTAGTTCATGCAATAAGTTCCTTACATTGTGTTGCTTACCTCATGCTCTAAGATATTGTGCAAAATAGAAAAAGGAATCATTTCCCCTTTGCAAGCAATAAGGAGCAATGCAGTGTAAAGCATATTTGCCATATATAATAAAAATTCTTTTATACAGAGGGTGATCACTCAAAAATGTTACAGATTAAAAGTCACATAATTTTTAAAGTTCTTAACCAATTTTGTTTCTGTAAAATTTAATCATGCATGTAACTGTTCGACTACCGTAGTACCAATCGGCAGTCATTGTTAAATAAAAATGGCGCCGCAATGTAGCCGTGATGTTGACATTGTTGTTAAAATGCTTTCCAAGGAAGGTTTGTCATCTCGTGACATTGTTAAACATCTAAAACCTCAACAAATTAACATAAGTCACATGACAGTTTCAAGAATGATTGGTTTCAAGACCAAAAAACGACAATTGGATGTAAACAATGAAGTAGTAGGTCTTTGTTCTAAACCAAAGCATGTGTGCACATAAACAAACATTCAGAAAGTTCAAAAATTACTGACAACTGCATCTCAAAAGACTGTCCACACCATAATTCATCAAGATTTGGGTGCTAAAATAAAAAAAAGGTCGAAGAACATTTGCTTACTATCATGCATAAGCAAAGCAGAAAAACAAATGCTAGTAAGCTGTATGAGCGCTACCCACCGAGGAAAAAAGTGAATATATGCTCACTTTAAGCTTAAATGAAGCATACATATATCTGGACAACTAAAATGGACGACGAAAAATTTGTTATACTTTTCCAGGTAAAACACTGCCTGAAGAGTGGCTTGTGAAGTGCCATGAAAGCTGGCCATGTGGTTTCAGGGTTGTTGAAAAATGAGGACTTTACATTCTCTCAATTTCAGGAAACAAAAGTTATAAGGCCCAACATTATTTATATGACTAAACGGATAAAAACCTGATTTAAAGCTGACCAAATGATCAATTATTGACTACATTACATTTTGATAACCTTTGCATATAAGGAAATGCCCAATTGCTAAAATAAATCCACAACTTTAGAATTAAATCTAATATTTAACAATCAATTAAGTATAATTAGAGAATCAAATCTAGAATTAAATTTTCTTCAGAATTTTAAAAATAAAGCTCAGTTCATAGGTAAGAGGAACAAAATTTTTTTAACCATTATATCAACCAACGATTTGGTTCTGCCATTCAAATACGTTTGTTTACTCTGTTTAATAATGCCTACAACTCCTGTGTTACCATGAACTGCCTAAATTATGTCTGACAACCAATGTTTTTGTTCAAACAACTAAATTAATTTGTTGATGTAACAAAACTGCCTGGTAAGGTCAACCATTCAAATTATTTCCATAGACAAGTGGCTCTGTGTTGGACAAACTAAACAGTTTGAGTCAAACTGTAAAGCAATTGGGTAGATGCCATGTGATATGTGTAGGTTCCCTGGAATATGACTATTGTTGTTGTGAAATAATAGAGTTGTTATCATGAACAATATGTTTGTCATAGCAACAACAAAATCAGAATACTACAATAACTATGGCTTATTAGCTTATGTTAATGGTTAGGAAAAAATTACTCCTCTGTGTGTTTGCTTTACCTGCAAATGCAAGGTTGAAATTACCCCATAGGTAAACGTCTAATATATGAAGCCCTGATAGGCAAGATGGCTAAGGCACATGACATACAATTTTAGTTCTACGACCACTGCATGAAAACTGAGATTTACAAAAAATTAAAGCTTGTAAAGTTCTTGGAAAAAGCTATCTTTTTCTGTTTCGGCAAAGTCCTGTAAATCTGTAAAGGTAAAGACTGTTTACATAACCTTTACTAGTAAAAAGCATTGTAAAGTTCCAATCTAACAATGCATTCACATCATATTAAGACACTGGAGAGACAAACAATTAAATGTTACGAACTATAGATGAATTAAAAATACCCCAAAAAGTAGAAAGCTCGTTTAGATAATGTTGAATGAAAAGGTAGTATATAAACTTAAGAGAAAGCAAGACAGTTTAATTATTAAATAGATGAGAACTAACATATATAAGAATTTTTAAATGAAATAAAAGCAGATTAAACTAAATTAAATCTAAAGGAAATCTTAATAGCCCAGTCGTTTATATAAAAGTTTTTATAAAAGATTGGTTATAAACAATACATTTTAAATGGCGATTTTTAACTTTAAAACACAAAAAGGCTCGTAAATCCTTTGTAAAGTAAGGCTTGTAAAGTATAGCTTTTCGGTCTTAAAAAGTCTTGTAAAAGTATTTGTAAAGGCGTATTTATTGCTTGTAAAGCATTGCTTTACAATCGCTTTACTGTCATTTTCCGGCCAGTAAATCTCATTTTTCATGCAGTAGAGGTTGCAGGTTCGATTCCCTCTGCAATTTAAAATGCTACTATAAGTTTTTTTTAGGTTACATGTTGAATACACCCAATTGCGTAATGTGCCAAAACTTTACTGCATGTATAATCAAATGATCTATGAGATATAACTTTAACTAAACCATAGAGCCAACCAAATAATGGGGTTGAGCTCAAAAATAAGTATGGTTGTAGGAACCAAATTGTATTGTAGCCGTAGTATATAACGCAAATTACTGTGAGCAAACAGATATATTGTGCAATATCCTATGTTTTGGATGTGACAACCAAATTTTGGCAACAGTTCACAACTTTGTGTCTTCTTGTCTCTAAGAGAAACGAAAATTTTGGTTCTGCCAATGAAACTAAGCGTTGTGGTTATCATTACATTTTTAGAATGTTGCTTTAGTGCATACAAAGCTGATTGTAGTCATCAACTGAACTATTAAAGAATTTAAATTTCTTTATTATTGCAATCGATGCAGTTCAATTTTTTTCATTTTTTTTTAATCACCTCTGTTTAAATTTGCCTTATAAAATGAAATTTCTGGTATATAATAGAGAAATCTCATGTGTAAATATATATATATATACAAGTATATAAAGTCAATGTACTAGAAATTTCTATGAGTGGTATTTTCTATTAATTTATTAACTAGCTAACATAACTAGCTACAGTTAATAAACCCGTGGTGAAATTGAGGCATGGACACACTGGGTTCTAATTTGGTTGAAAGAAAGTTATTAAATATTTCTTATAACAACAAAACATTTTGTGAAGCAAGAATGTAAATGCAGTAATTAGTTTGGTACATAATTCTAATTGTAGTGAACCTACATTTTAAATCATGGCACAAAGTTCCAATTACCCTGTCTACAATTTTTTATATTTCCATGACACAAAGTGCAGAAACTATATATTTAATGAACTGTTAAATTATGTTTATTGTAGTGAACCTGGTTCAATTAATTTTCTTTTAGTGAAATAGTTATACCAACTGTTCATTAGGTATAATTTAGTCCATAACAATTTAACCTAATTAGGCATACAAAATCTCTTAGCTAAGTTCCCACTGCATTCCCACTGCTGGTTGTTGCGTCTTGCGTGTCGCTAGAGAGCATCGTGGTCGCGGACTAGTGTTCTCACACGCATTCCCACTGATGGGGATTTGCCTTTCTTGTCGCGAGTGAGCGAGCGAGCCAGGAGATTGCAGAGCAGAGCCATTGTCGTTTCTCGCTCAGCCCACTACTGACCGAAAACCTTGGCAAGCAGTCAGACAGCAGTCTCGCCTGGCTCGGCCAGTTCACCGCGATCACGGATAAACCTGTCAAGTGCTGCACGCCCAAAAAGGATTGCGCCAAAATGATTTCATGCAGCATGACGATAGATGCAGCTTGTAGCAAAAAAGAGCTTGTTCTACGACATGCAGTAGGTTCTAATTTCCCAGCATGCAACTTGATTCCCTTCATGCAGCATGCAACAAGCGGCAGTGGGAATGCAGTGAGAACCTACCTTTAGTGATATTTACATGCAATAAAATGAATTAATCGGGACGATGACATACAATATACTCACTAGCTGATTTCTTGGCCACTGGCTGCACATGTTGAGGCCACGACGGCAACCCGCGAGATATTAGTATGTGCGGCGGATGCTGCAAGCGGTGATGATGGTGATTATGATGCCACGACGAAGATGACTGTGGTAATGACATTGATGACGCGTGATGGTGCGGCGAATGGGGAGGACTACTCCCCCTTTGATTTGCCGAAAGGTTCTGAGTACGCGGCACAAACGGCCATGGAATTGTCAATGTCGATCTGGGTCTATTAGGTGTAACCCCACTTGATGATGTCGGCGACTGTTGCTGCATTTGTTGATGGGGTGTCATGCTAGTACTGAGCGGTGTCCATAGTGGTGCTCGGACACCCACCTGCAGTGGCTGTGTTTGTGGTGGAGGTGGTGGCGATGTGGGTTGTGGGAGTACAAGAGACGTTGGTGCCACCTGTGCCAGTGCTGGAGGACTCGGCTTGGACGACAACCATGGCCGGGAAAGGATCAATGGTGACGGTGGTGTGAGGTCTGTGAGGTCGACGGTGACAGTGGTAAGGGTATTGTTAGCAGCTGCTGGGCTGCTGCAGGAGCTTGTACAGCTCAAGCACGCAAAGGATTTGTTTAAATCAAAAACGCTGAAATCGTCTCGTCGCACAAAGGATTTGCTTAAATCCAAAACGCCGAAATCATCTCGTTGCTTTTCTTCCGGAGAATCGTTTTTTTTTTTTTTTTCTGACGTTGATGGAGAATTTATTTTTTCAGTTGACTTTTTCTCTGCTTCTTTTTCCTCTGGCCTAACAGGCGGCGTGGTGATATTTTTCAGACTTGGAGAGGGTTCTGAAGCAGAATCTTTTTTCATTTCATTTGCTGCATTCCGCGGCGACGGAGGTGGTTGTGGTTCGGCCGCTTCAACTAGTTGAGCTCTGGCTGGTTCGAATTCATTGGCTTCGAGTGCGGGAGTCTCACCAGCATCCGCTTCAGCTATTTCATTTGTTAGTGGAGGTTGTGGTGGAGTCAGACATGGTTCAGGGGCTGATTTGGCAGTGGCTGCTTTGCCCTCTTTCTCTTCGTCGTGTCTGTTTTGCAAGAGAATAAGAGGAAATATGCCGGGTGTTTCTTGTTTGGTTTGCTTGTTGGTGGTCATGGTGGTGACATCTGTTGTCATTTCAGCGAGTGGCTTTGAGGTAATTACAGGTTCGTAAGAGGTTTTCAAACGTTTGTAGGATCGGGGTTTCTTTTCGAAAATGCAGTAGATGAAACGCATCGGGACGTTCTGTAATTGTAAACCGGAAATATTTTTTTAATTGTTGGTTTTTGTTTTTTTTGGAAGTGATAGAAAGGTATATCAGTTTACACTCCCAAAAATTTTATGACGGAAGCCATGTGACCCATAGCAGTCACTTGAAATAAATAGTCACTTATCACACTGAGATTAATTTTGGCTACTAGGCACTAAAGATAATTAATGTTACTAATCAAAAAATCTCATTGCACAAAATTTTACAAATTTAGATTTTGTGTTTATCAGGATCAAACTGCAACCATGTTTTTTGTAAATCTAGTACTATGATAGATTCATAAATCTCTCTAGGTTTGCTGATTTAACACTGAATTAATTTGGTGTTGTTCTGTCATGTAAGGCACTTGGAAGTCACTTGGCTTTCTTGAGGAAGTGAAATCGATGCTTGGTTTATTAGCTTTTGTTAACATTTGATTTTTACTAAATTTGACGTTTTATTATTGTTGTCTCATCTCGAATAACCTAAGTAGCCACTGGCGACGCCAGCCTAAATTCTATTTTTTTCTTTCTAATTTGTAAGCTTGTGATCATTGTTGCGAGCATTTTTGAAAACTTCCATATTCAAGCTGAGAACATTTATGTAATCGCAAAATTTAGGGCAAAAACTAAAAAAAAATAAAACATGAAAAACTAAAATTTAAATGCACTTACCCGCCTCCATGCGAAAATATACGCAATATCCATCAATGTATAATCGTCACACGTCAAACAATCATGATTATTATAATACAAATCAATGATATGTTTGTCCGATAATGCGTATTTCATCCGGATGAATTTCTTCAGGTGAGCAACAGTCACAGCTGCTGGACACCTGAGAAAATGCTCTTGCGGCAATGATTGATTATCATTACTTTCTTCTTCTGCTACTGTCTCAGATGCTGATTCAGTTGAGGAAATACACCCACTGAAAGAAAAAAAAATCATGCTCAATTAAACTTTTATACAACACATAAAAATATTTTCTTAAAGAAAAAATTCCATGAGCAATTTAAAAAAAAACTTGTCCAATTAATCGAATCGCTTTTAGGAAAGTTTTTATCTCGATAAAAAAACATTCAGAAATTTTTATTCAATTACCCAATTATATAGTTAATAGAAATCACATTTTTATCACATACATATTTTTTCATATTCAAAGAAAAAAGTTTTTGAAAAGCGAAATGAAAAGCAGCTGCAGTTGTTCCCACTGCATTCCATGCATTTTCCAACTAACTGCAGCATATATAGGTGGAGAGCTCATTTCCACTCGATTCTTTTCATCTTCTCAACTGCTGTCGAAAATTGGTAAAACAATTTTCAACAAATGGTTAAGTCCCTAATTTATAAGTGGCACAATAGATAAATCTTTAATAGCAATTAGTTAATTTGGGAAGTTTAAGTTTAATGAATTTGTGTTCTGAGTACAAAAGAGGCGGATCCGGAACGCTTCCGTACTTGTGACCAATTGCAACTTTTATAACATTTTAAATCTGTGATTTGTACAATTTTTATAATAGATTGCAAAATTGAAAACTCATGCTACTTATAAGAGTTGGGAAAGGAAACTGGATAGTGTATTAATTGTTTGGGATGATCAAAGATAAAAAAAGTGCATTGTGACGAATAAACAGAGTAGGGGATGGAGATTTGTTGGGAAAGCGTAATTAGTGTGAAGTGAGATACTGAAATTTGATTAGTCTACATTGCGGTAGTTGCAAATATCGTAGTGTTGATAAAATGATAAAATCAAGGCTATTGAATCTTTATCTATTTGAGATAGTTAAGATATTAACAGATGTGGTTCTAAAAGTTTGTATTAAGTATTTTAATTGAATTCACGAGTTTTTTAACACGTGAAGTAAGTTGCATTGATTTCGTGATTCCAGTCGAGTTTTCAGACTTTACCGTCACAAGAGCAATTCTATTAGACTTTTGGTTCTACGAATTTAATAATGGGAAAAGTGTATTTATTAACAATTGTAATATTTTTCTTGGTTTAGAAGTTGTTAATTGATTTATAAAAAAGTGTTTGTTGTTATTTAAACTAATGTTGTTATTTAAAAAAAAAGTGTATTGAAATGTTTAATGTTAAACCGGAAATGCGGACCTTACCGCATTTCACCGCATTTACGCACATGCGCCTATATTCGAGGGTGCGCCTATTATTCGAATATAGGCGCATGTGCCTATATTCGAAAAAAATTAGACACATGCAAAAAAAAAATCAGGCAGCAATTTTGTTGGTACTTACGCAAACGTGTAATTACCAAATACAAGTCCAATACCAAACCAATGCCAAAGTTAAGTCAAAACCAAAAAAATTGGTTATAGTACCGGAAATTAAAGTTACATAATTTTATTGTCCCTTTCCAGAGCCATCTGTTTCATTCTGTTTCACTGCATGCGCGTCTAATTATAGGCGCATGCGCCTATAATTCGAATTTAGGCACAAGCGCCAATATGCTCAACATTTTAGCAAAAAAAAAAACCTCGAAAAATGCTCATTTTCGCAGTTAGGCGCATGTGCCTAAATGCGGGGAAATACGGTATACATCCGCCAACTCCGTAGTTTTTTTTTACTCACTCACTCTTGTTAATAAAAAGCATGCGATAACACTTGCGAGTTTTTTCTCTCTCCATATGAAAAGGAGGTAATTTTCCATGAGAAGGTTACTTCTAACTATAGGAAGTAATGTAATTACGATGCAACTACGAAGTTACGAAAACTTTTAGAGGTGTTATACAATAATTTACAACGAACTCACTACGAATAATACAAAACGAAACTTACGAGAAGAATTTACTTTGGGCCTAAGTCGATGTTTGAGAACTCACTTTACGAATTCAATTTAGTTACTAGAAGATAAGTTTACTGTAAATAATTCTCTAAAGATTTATTATACCTGACTTTTGTGTTTATTGCGGCTCAGTTTAAGTGGGATACAAGAACTTTTTTCGAGTTGGGATGGCGTATTAAGTGCGAATGTGAATTATTCATTACTTTTATATTTTCCAGTTTATTACGACGATTGAGTTATAATTGTTATCAACTACGGTTGGACAGAACTGTTACGAATCCACATTTGCAGTGTAACGAAGGGTAACTCTCGGTTTAAAGAGAAGAACTCATTTTTCTGTTTTCATACGTTTATTCGTGATCAATTAAGAATTGTTAATGTTGATTCAATGATTTATCAAATTATTCAATTGTTACTTGATTAGTAATACTTAAGAATTATATACGTACGTGTGTTAAAATTTAAGATAATTTCGTTCGTTTATGAATATGATTTATTCGTAAATACGGTTGTAAGTAGCATACGAAGTAGTTGTTTGCTATTATCCTTGATAACTGGGTTTATGACTTAAGTTATTGATGTTATGACAAATTTATTAAGTTTGGTTCATATTTTCTAGCAGTTGATTGAATTTGCTTCATGAAAGTATTTTGATTGGATTTTGTGTGGAAAAGAACTACAACATACGTGTACAAGAAAACTACGTGTTGGACAGCTTTACTTGAAGTTCCAGGAATAATTTCAACTATAAGAAAACATCTGACAATTGTAGATCAGCACTTCGTTGTATATTTCGATTATATAGCAGTGTTTGCTATTCGATTAATTGTAGCCAGTAACATATAGGATTAAGCTATCAATATTCTATTGTGTACTTATCACTAACATCCTTCTAAGTCCCTTTTTACAGAATTCATAAGTTTATGAGCACCTCTCTTGAGGAAACTTACCTGTAAAAAGGGCAACACGATCTAGTGTAATCCCACTTATCTTTTGGAAAGGGCTACTGTGAAAATACCTTAGTGAACTGACATCAACTATCAACACAGCGCAATTACAGTACAATACGTCCTACTGATACCGAAAATTCATAGCGCCATATTTTGGCCAAGTTGAAAAATAGTACGGCCAATTTTCAACATCTGCATGATGAGTGAATAACTGAAAACGTCAGATGGAAATGCATGAGCAGGAAGTGGCTATATTCAAAAATTCACTTTCATTGTAAGGAGTTTAGCTGGCCAAAATAAGTTTGTGAATCCTCCATGCATGTGCATTTTTTTTCTTTAAAAATAGAATATACGAAATGGAGATTGAACAAAGTGAGCCGAAAAATTTAAATTGTAAATGGGAAAAACATGTAAATTTAATCACATTGGTGTAATTTTATTTGTTCATTCCAATGGGTGAGCCCGTGCAAAAGGGCGGGGTGCCTCTGCGCCCTCAACATCTGCATGTGCCATCTCATTTCGCCCCACCCAACTGATGAAAAATAAGGCCAAATCAAATTAGGCACGAAGTAGGTCATTCCATTTTTTTTAAAAAACATCCGAACTCCCTCTTACGGTAGAAACAAAAAATAACTAGAAGTAAAAAAAGTATCCAACATCCCAACCAGTCATTATTTACAAGTCGCATTAAGTATGTGATTAATTGAATAGATAATATGTTGCAACTATGACGAAATTTCACAAATTAAGATATACATTTCATCATTTCAACTTAGCCTATGACTGGATTATCTAACTTCTAAGTGGCAAAAACTAGAAACTCAAATTCAAACAGGAATTAACATAAAATTAGTTTGAACTAAATAGGGAGTTTGCGCAGAGCGACTAATAAAGGCCGCTTACAGCATAGGCTCCTATCTTATGGAGCCGACTATAAGATAAGTGTGAAAATTCAATTTGCGCACGATGCGTACGATGCGTCCGTGTTCCGTTTCCCCAGCCCAGGAAGCATCGCTGTCGGCCGGCACTTGAAGTCGAATAGTTTGTGAATCGCGAATTTTTTTAAATTAATGTTTTTCTTTTAAAACGTTAATTTTTTAAACACCATCATTTTATTGTCGTTATTAACGCCTCTTCAACCAAATCATGTGCTTTAAAGTTTCTATTTATACCTTGCTTTTCAATTGCTGCTTCAACACACTAACAAATGGTGGTGCACTAACCTTAACTTAGCTAACTATCTAAATTTTTTTATAATTTAGTAAATAAAACTTAATTTTTAAAAAACCAACCCCAAAACACATTTCTTATCTTCCCCTCGCAAAACAAGCACAAGCCTCTTTGCTTCTCCATAATTACTCCACTAATAACATTAAATCACCCAACAGGCACCGAATTGCATTTCCATTGTGGATTGCATTTCCATTGTGGATTCCACTCATGTTCTTAGATGGCTACTCCACAAATCTGTCATCCTTGAATGCAAACCCTTTGTCATTCCAAACCAACCAAAACTTATCAACTTGACTCTTTAGCTGAAGATTGAAAACAAAAGCACTCATTTCACTAAGTATGTCCTCTTTACAGTGTGGGCTTGGTGTCATCATTTGCAATCCCCCTTGAGGGTTTTATAACGAGTGTCCAGTCTACCTACAAAAGTTCCTCCTTCTCGTCTAAGGATTATTGCTTCAGACCACGCTAATAAATCGTGTGCACGTTTGTTCTGACTCCTCATCCTGTTTTCTCTCCTCATCCTGTTTTCTCTCCTCAGCCTCTGTAAAGGACCTCTTTGCCCCAGTAGGGGCAGCCTGCTGTATCCAATGGCCAATTGAATAGACTCAGTTTTCCCTACTCTTTCTCTCCTCTTATCTCAATCAACGTGGCCCCTCTCCCACCTCCACATGCATCATATAATTGCACCTGGGACCTCTTGGACCCTCTCCCATGTCATGGAACTATTTGACTATTTATGGTATCTCTGAAATCATGTGGTGTTTGTAATTTAAATGTTTGCCTCATTTTGCATTTTTGAGTGTTAAGAAAGAACACTTCCGGTTGCATTAGGGACTTGACATTTACAAGTATTTATGGTGTAGGGGTTTAAAATGTGATGTGTTAATAGAAACAAGTCAGAAGCACTTTTTTTTACTAATGCTTTATTAAAAATTTGAATAATAGAGAGTTTGCGCAACTTGACCCTTATACTTATACGGGGCTTATGAAGATTTACAGGATGCGCAGTAAAGGAATCTTCGGTCTAACTCTGGTTCTGCACATTTTATAAATCGTCATCGTTTTTTTTAAAAGGTTTTCTTACTCCTTTCTTACTAGAGCACATTCTGGAAATGTGACCAAAACCTTGACAGTTATAGCATTGGATTTTCTCATTGCTATATGTCTTCTTATTTCTGTCAAAACTACTTCCTTCACCTCCAATAGCACCTGACTCTCTACCTCTACCCTAACCTTGGACTGATCTACAGTGTCTTGCTATATGTCCCCTCTTTTGGCAATTGAAACAGATAATACCTCCACCTTTTCCTCTTCCCCTGTACTCGCCTCCTCTAGTAGGTTCCCCTTTATTTTCTTCCTTGGTTTCTTCAGCCTTTTGCTTTGACAGAGCCAATTCCATTTGTGCCATTCTCTCAAGAAGGGCATTAATAATTTCATCATTTTCTATAGCCCTTAGTTTAGTCTTTGCATTTGAGGGCAAAGCTTCATTCAGTTGTTCTAATGTGACCACTTCAATAGCTTCTTGCAATGTCAAGGGATTTTTGCTTAATACAAATCAACGTATATGCTTTTTTAGTCCAGCTACAAATTTACTTCGCATCTGTCTTTCTAATAATTCTGTAGCAATTGCTGCACGGGCCACTCCATCAGCACCTGCTGCCTGTGGCTCTAGAGTTTCATGTCCCAGTATCTGGAGTCTAGTGGCATAAGTCTGTACATCTTCTGGTTTCTGCCTACAATCTTCGAACATTTGTAGCCTAGAAATGTGTGGCTTTTTGTCAAATCTTTCAATAACCTTTTTCTTAAATTCGGTATAATCTTCCAGCCCAACTAAAGTTGGCTCATGCCACACAAAATTCCCTGCCAGCCCCTGCATTCTACATTTGGCAATTCTAATTAGCATGGGGTCCTGCCATGTCCCCATACGGGTCCTGCCATGTCCCCATACACCCCACCTGTTCTAATCTCCTAAAAAACTCGTTCACATTTAAAGAGCCTGCCACCCCTGTAAATTGTGGGACTAAATTGCTAAGAGTACCCGAAGTCATAGCTCCCCCTGCAGCGTTTTGGTTCCCTGGCTCCACCATTTTGCCAAGCTTAACAAGGTTCCCAATTAGCAACAAGCAAATTATTATATAACAATATTTTTTTTTCTACTTACAGTTTTCACTTCTCTTATTTATTTTTTCAATTAATAAAATACAATACACAATTGGTTCACTTTTCTTCTTTCTTTTTTTTCTTGTTCCAAGTTCACTAAAGTTAGTTTCCCTCTGATTTCTTCTCTGCACGGTTTCACTAATTCACTATAGTTATCTTTACCCTCGTTTCTTCTTTTCACAAGTTCACTAAAGTTATTTCAACCTCTTCTTCTTTAAACTGCTTGCCTAGTCCGTTTTCTACCCTTAAGGACTCCTACCCTGCTCCTGACACCAATTTGTGACGATTTTCTCACCTGCACGGGGGAGTCCTTTCCCTTTCTTCACAGGGTAGTGTGAAGTCGGGTGTTGTGGTAGAAGAAAGTAAATAACAACTTTTCTGTTTTCTAGCACCTTTTTATCCACACGTCTTACTCCTACTACAATTGATCAAACTCTGCCTCTCTGTACAGTCTAGATCAAGCAAATCTGAACATTTTTACATAGGCCAGGAGTCATCTAAATCTTTAAACTTTCCTATAGAAATTAATGCTAAAATGTAAAGATTTAGATAACTCCCGGCCTATGTAAAAATGTTAAGATTTGCTCGATCTAGACTGTACAGCTGACCCTTATCAACTCCAAAATACCTATACTATTACCAAGCATCTGTTTCTCATTCCTTGGACGATTCGCATTGTTTCCCACTCTTTATATATTTCAAACTACGGTTTTACTTTTCTGCACATGAATTTCACACAGACTCTATAATGGAGGATATGTACTGTACAAGGCTGCAAAAATAGTGCAAAAACCCCACCCAGACCACAATCCAAACGATTCTTAAAACAATCGTGCAATTTTGAAATGGCGCAATGTGATTGGTTTAAATCGATCATGTGACCAGCACTTCCCTTAAGAATCATCACATTCGTTACCATCAGAAAAACAACAAGTTTTGAAACCCCCTAATGAGTACTTTGAGATATTTCTACTTTTTTCATTTTTTGTACTGACTTTAAGTAGTTGTTTTTGATGGGTTAGGTGAATAATGGATCACATGACTTACTTCTCGGCATATTCTAACGACAAGCTGATACTTTCATCCACTGTGTAGAAATATCTGTGGGCTTCTGCTTCGCCACGATCCTCATGAGAGTTGATGGAAATTGTGTCTGTAAACAAATTAATTATTTAATTGAGTTAGGCATATTTTGATTTAAAAAATGGGTTGGTAAATTTGATTTGTAAATTATTGAGTAATAAAACTTAAGAGTGTTACACTATTTATTTCCCCTCTATCAAAAGTTGTTGGTTACTTTCATCCGCACAAATTGTTCCGATGAAAGCGTGGTTAAGACCTTAACATTATAGAGATCACGTGCACTTGGGTCGTGAATCAATTGATAGGAACGAGTATCTGTCATTTCTGCCCTTTTCTTGGACAGCTTGAAGCAAGATGTCCAACATTCAAGCAGAGAAAACATCTGTTCTGTTGAGT
>JAQGAS010001512.1:0-18485 GCA_034686365.1 Pachymerium ferrugineum
TAATGCAATACCCTTAAGGTGGAAAATACACCTTAAAGGAATCAATATAGGGACATGTCATAAATACCTAAAAAGGTTGACAGGACTACCCCTATACACCATCACATACCTTTTATTTTTAAGAGTGTATGAAATTAATGATAGCCGTAGTACTGCCCTAGTGCCTTTTGCATAAGCATTCATAACTTTAATAAGAAATCAACTGAATGTGTCTTAAGAGTACCCATGGACTCTAGAGTCATCTAGTATCAACATAAAACAATTTTGAAGATCATGCAAGTAAATAGTTTTAGGGCCTTTGTAAACATTCTCAGTGCCTCAGGTTGAGTTGTGAGGGATGAGAGAAAAGGACATTATTAAGATGGGAGGGATTAGACATTCATTCCTACTAAATCTTGGAAAACATTTTAAATTTAAAATTTAAAAATAAATTACTATACTTCAATTAATTATAAAATTAAAAATATGCAAACCTTAGGCATAACCCTTTTCTCTCTTTCCCTTGACCCAATTATTGAGTGTTGCCCATTACTCCCCTAGTGCATTTAAAAAAGGGGAGGTTTTGATATTCATCCCTACAAATCTTGGAAAAGTAATAAGAAGGGGCATTCATCCCTACAAAATCTTGGAAAAACATTTTAAATTTAACATAAAAACAACCAAACTTATCTAGTTTTAAAATAAAAAATATGCAAACCATAGTCCTAACACTTGTAACACGATCTCTCTTAACCTAATTGTTAAGTGTTTCTTATTGTTTTCAGTGTATTTAAGAAGGCCAGATTTTAAAAAAGTGCATTGATTCAAAATTTCAAAACCCATAATATGAAGACTGTAATCAGATTTTTCGATGAGTGTCAGCCGCTATGTTGCATTAAGGCAATACCCCTCGTATAAGACTGTAAGGTATGCACGGTGTTTGGATAAGGGTTCAAGTCCAGTTTGAGTAATTTATTTTCAAACTTAAAATAATCCAACTTTATCAAAATAGTAGTTTTAATTTTCAAAGATTTTAAAAGAATTTATAAGATATTTTAAGGCAATTATAGAAAGCTATTCTTTCATCATCATTTCATCATCATATGATAAGTTTATGTGATGATCATCATTCTGAGTGAAAGTTAAGAATACTTTCTGATCAACAGATGATAAAAAAGTAGCTGCATTCAAATATTAAACTAAATTGTGGCTTAGATAAGTTTTACAATCAGTGACGTCACGTTTGTTAATTAATTTTTGCAGCGGATCATGACTAATGACGTCACATGTTGTTAAACTCACCTAAGCCGCAGTTCAGTTTAATATTTGAATGCAGCTACTGATCATCATATGATCATCTGATGACTTGTAGTTTGCTGGGTGAAGTAAATTTGTACCGAATGTCCATTGCATTCCATTGTTTCCCTATTTGTATATTTTGTATTAATGGCAAACAAAACAATTCAAATTGAAGCAACTAAATTAACAAACATTCAAAATGCTCCAGCCAAACTAAAATAAAACTACTGAAAAAGTTATTGAAAATAAAATATTTATTAATAATTTAAATATATAAAAACAAACAATAAGTAAAGTTAAATGCATAAGCTTAAAGTAAGTAAGCAATCTAAGCAATTAACAATAACATGCAATATTAATTTGTATTAATGTATTGATTGAACCCAATAAAAAAACTACAGCTTTTGTAGTTTAAGTCAAATTTAGCCAATATTAAACATATATTACTAAGGCAAGTTTGTGTAACTTGTGGGGCACATAATGCATTTTGCAGCAAAATATTACAGAAAAGTTCGCTGTTTTTTGCTGGGCCACTTTTCACCTCTAAAACTGCAAATGTGTTTTTGAGATGAATACCTGTTAAGCCATATATAGTTTATATTTTAAAAAAAAGCAATAAACAATATCGAAAACTTAAACTATTGTTAGTGACCATTCATATACGGCTATTATATAAAAATAAAGCTGTCCGGTTATTACATCGTCATAAGCACCGTCGTTTCACTATTATTACTCAAATTCAGAACACGTTTTTGTTCTATTGACAAATAATGAGAAAAGTTGAAGCAGGATTAAAAGTACTAATAGCGTTATCGTTTTTAAAATACGCGTCTATTTTTCGTATTAATCCCAGGAAAAAATATTTGCAAAAATTTCACAAAAATTTAAAATTTTACAAATTTTTTCATGATTTGTAAAATTTTGCAAGACTTATAAAAAAAATACGGCCAATTATTTGAAAATGTTTGCTATTTTTTTATTTGGAATTTACATCAAATGATGTATGTGTGATGACTAAATATTCATTAATCTTAGAGAAATAATTCTATGAATATTCTATGAATATTGGATAATGTTTTGGTTTAAGCAAGGATGACTAAGGGTCATCCTTGGTTTAAGCTTAGTGTAGGGCATGCGGAGCGTCCATTTTGAAATTATCGTTAATTTTAATGCAAAAGTTGATGTACATTATACAGACCCCCTAAATTGTAGTTTTGTATTTGCTCGAAACATTTTTTTACTTTGGCCTAAGAGTTACTGAAAGGAAGAAAATCTGAAAATGTGATTAATCAAAGCAGCACGAAAAATTTCACAAACCGCAATAGGCGGTTTCATTATTATTTTGTATTGAATTTGTAGTAAAGCAAAGTCCTTTATAGTCTGACGCGACCTCTGGTGGGTTCATACCATATCATGGAACAAAAGACTAGGTCGTTATTCATCTTTACCGGTCGGTAATCGTTAATTGACTAATGCCAATTTTCATTTAAATACACAGCGCAAATGTATTAGATGCTTTGATAATTTCAAGAATAAAAGTAGTAAGAAACGATAATGCAGAAGACATTACGAGCAGTGAGAAATTTGGCTCAAAGCTAAGACAATTTTTCGAATTTAAGAAATAATAGGTACTTTGGCTTTTTGTTTTGCAATATCACTCATTGTCGTGTGAGGGGCTAGTTGAATAGAATTTTTACAACTGGCTTGGTAAGCTGCATATGCCAGGCCCAATTCTCCTGAATTTCGTTGGAATTCATTTTTATCATTAGCATTGTTGCTTTGCAAAAGTTTGCGCAAACTAATTTTCGCCATGCGCTGTTCGAAACTCTCTTCTTCATCAATATTTATTACCTTTGGTAATTCATCTCCGTTTTCCTGAATCTCAGAAATGGCGACAGCATCTTTAGCAAATTGAATGATGACTTTCCATGCATAATCCACATCTTCTTCTGTTGCGTGTTGCGCACAGACACAGAAACGGATGACATATCTTTCGTTAACGGATGCCGGTACCATGTGCAATTTACCAGAGGCATTGATAGACGTTAACAACTTTTGATTGATTGTGTCCGAACCCTGAAAAGTATTCATATAAAATGAAATTCATAAATATTTAAGTTCAACTCCTTACAAACTTCATTTTGTACACCTTATCATTTCTCAAATACATGCTTTGAAAAAAGTAGAAATGGGTAAGAAAAGGTTAAGTGTTAAACCATCTAAATGTTAAACCTTTCGTAGTAGAACCCAGACTATTTTTAGACCTTTCATCTATTTGTCCCTATTCACAGACCCTATCTTACCTTTATTTCTAAGAGTGTACTGAGACTGTGAATAATGGAATCGGACTTCCGCTTGTGGCCTCTACTTATACGGTACCCAGGGAAATTAAGGGCATAACGCGTGGCCACAGCCAATCACAGGCCTGGCCTATGGTCACTCGTGACGTCAGGCGCATCAGTAAGCGCAGGGAAGATTAAGTTTGTTTACACTAATCTCTTAACTTACATTAATGTAAATTCTATTTATATCTAATTGGGAATAACCAGCAAACACACCCATTTTCAAATGATCAACAGTTAATAATCTTTTGATGATCAGACATCATTTTATCATCATTTTTTTTCCTTCCATCAGCAGGTGATCATCAAATGATGATTGCCTTAGAATTTTTTTCAATATCATTTCTTGGATGGTCAAATTACCGTCAATTGATCCTCCGATTATCATGATGGACTTTTTTTCACCATAATTCTCACATGATCAAATGATCATCAATAAATAATGATAAAATTACCATCTCACTGATGATCAAATGATGATCTTTTGATCAACAAAAATGATGATGGACTTAGAAATTGTTTTGTTATTATTTTTGAATGGACATATCTCAAAAGGATAAGGATAAACCTAATTTTAAAGTGATAGTCAAAATTTTCAATCATTTTTTCATCATCATAGATGACCATTTGATCATCTATCACTGATGAGGGACTTAGAATTTTTGCTTCATAAATTGATACAACACTTTATAAGGCAATTTAAACACTTGTTATTCAAGTGTTACAGTAGCCAAGCACTTAAGGTGACAGATCAACTCAAAATTAAGGTAAATATAAGTACTTAGGTTATGAGATATTTGGGCTTAGATGATGGGGGTTTAAGTCGGGTTTGGGTAATTTTTTTTTCAGCTTAAAATAATTGTTCTGGCACTTTTTAAAAGTTTTCATGGATTTTAAATGATTTAAAAGATTTATGAGATTTTTTTATAGGACAATTGAAAGATCATTATTTTTTTATAGGACAATTGAAAGATCATTATTTTTTTACCATAAACATCATCATTCTGATGATCAAAATGATGATCTTTTTTTCATCTTTTTACCATCATTTTGATCATCGTATGATGATCAAAATGATGACTTCAGGGATCATAATTTGAGTGAATGTGAAGTGTATCTATATTAAATGATGATCATTTTTACCATCATTCTGACATCAAAATGATCATCATTTGATGACGTTGTGTTTGCTGGGTATGATGTTATCCTCATATTTTCTAAGTTGTGGGGATTCCAGCAATATCATTTCATTTCTAAGGCCAGGTGGAAGAAAAATGTAATTTATTACATAACAATATGGAGAAAGCAATTGGTGTGATATTTGAAAAATAAATCTTAACTGAAAAAGATGTCCATCGTCCTAAGAACTAATAGCTACGACAATTGAGGAACAGAGCAGTACACTCTTAGAAATAAAGGTAGAAGAAGGTCTGTGAATAGGGACAAATGGATAAAAAGGTCTAAAAATAGTATAGGTTTCTACTACGGAAGGTTTAAAATTAATGTTAAACCTTCTGTAGTAGAAACCTATACTATTTTTAGACCTTTTTGTCCATTTGTCCCTATTAACAGACCTTCTTCTACCTTTATTTCTAAGAGTGTAAACTACTAAACGAAAAGGTCAGAAGTTCGATGGACCTCACATATTTCATGTGCATTTACTGTAAGTCAAACAATGTTTAACATTGTCAGGGTAACGGCATACAACCTGTTTAATAAATAATGCTATTTAAAACTAATTTAAAAGAATATTTTCGTTTTATAGTTGCAGATGAGGTTGAAACTTGAACCATAACGTAAAATGTAGATTTTGAGTTATGAATTGTAATTGGTGGTGCATAAGTATACCTATTGCACCAGGTTAATGGTCAGAAGTTCGATCCTAACGATGGACGTCACATATTTGTATGTGTAAGTATGTAATTACACCTTCTACTTAAGGTGGGTTATACACTCTATCTATAAAGTGGAAGAGAAAACTAAAGGAATCCTGGTTTGGAACAACAACTTTTCTGCTAAAAGTGACTTTTAAGGGTCTGCAAATAGTGACTGATTTTAGACCATTTTGGGTGTATACATGTAACCTTTTTCTACGTATTTTTCTAAGAGTGTACGGGTTTATACTTAGGTGCAGACAATTTTACACTTTTATTTAGGCATAATTCTAGTTACCTTAAGTCTAAAGCAAACAAGAGCCAAAATTGGGTCATTCATTATTTCAAAACGGTTGTCTTTTCGAACATAGTACTCAAAGCGCTTGGCAAGACGAACATGCTAAACGAAAAAAAAAATTTACTTCATTGAATAAGTTTTAGACACCTTTTTTCTTACATCGCGAATATACTTCTGCAATCCTTCCACCCCATAGTTTCGAATTACGAACCAAAGTTTAAGTGCGCGAAATCGGCGACTTAATGGAATTCCCCAGTGCTGAAAAATTTTTAAGTTGTAATTTTTGTAAAGATTAATGATATATTGTACTTACTCGATAATCAATTGCTCGTTCAGAATAACTGTGTTGGAGATAGAGTGGATCCACTACCAGAGCTTGTGTTAGTTTAAATCTGTCTTTAACCCTATAATTGCCAAAAACAAACTTGAATTCAAAATTTTTTCATGAGATAATTGTTTGTACATACCACATCGTTGAACAGTCAAAGTTTACCAGCATCCACTTATTAGGATTGGTGTTAAAAGAATTGGCAAACTCAATTCCCGTCATTAAATATTTAAATTCAGGACAAACAAAAGCGTTTCCAGCATATGCAGCATCAACGTGCAACCAGACACCTAATTCTTCACACACCGGACCAATTTCCGATAATTTATCAAAGGAGCAACAAGAAGTTGTCCCCAATGTAGTAGACAGCTGAAAAAACAAACCAATAAATGTATAAAATAAGTGAGTTTTATAAGAGGAAAATATTTTTGATACTCACAAAAAAAGGAAACAGTCCCATTGCTCGGTCTTCCTGTAATATAAAATAATATTTTAACATAGTATCAATATGCTACTTTTAAGTGGAAGGCAATGTTTTTGAGTTGTCATTTAAAGATCACCCGAAAAAATTTAATTGGGAGCGATTAATTTTTACCTGTTTGATTAATAATCTATACCCCATGTTAATAGCAGAAGGGCTCACGTCTGTTCTTCCCTTTTTCTCTTAATCTAAATGCCAGATCAAACACTAATGATCACAGTTTGTTTACATTAACTTACATGTGACCAAATTCCTCGTCATGATTTCAATGACTAAACATACTGATATAATTAAGAGTGGTCATTATTTGGTTAACTAAAAGTGAAAAATAGGTTTAACCAAGTTTCCAGTGCAATATTAGGAAAATTACATTGTACAATCGTCCGTAAACGTAACGTAACATTAAAGTCATAACGTTTCGTTACAATTAAAGTCATAACGTTTCGTTACAATTAAAGTCATAACGTTTCGTTACAATTAAAGTCATAACGTTACAAAACCGATATCCTATTTAAAATCTAGTGACGACGGTTTAGGGCATTTTTTTAAACGACGGTTTAAGACATTTTTTTATCAACGGAGAAATTTTAATCTAAGCCATTTTCAACTGAAAGCTCACTGGTGGGATTTCAGATGTCCAAAGATATACTTACTCGACAAATTAGCAGATTCTGCTAGCCCGCAATAAGATAGTAATTTTTTTCTATTATTTTTCTTGGTTTCTAAACTACACAAACTGATATTCAAATAGTTGTTTCGATTTGTACTTATTTTTGACAGCGTGAAAACGCTTCTCAGCGTAAATTATATGTAAAACGTATAAACCCCAGCATAGCGCCGCAACATCTACGTAAATTAATCAACTTACTTCCATAGCTGTTCGCACAGTTTCTCCTCTAAGGCTGCATTTTTCATCCGTATCTAATATCCTCAGTTTAACAAATCCAATAGTGGCAGCTTTCTCGACACAAGAATGCGACTACAAGATAAAAAAATTACCTCTACGTTCAAAACTTAGTAAATAATGCCCTTATGAACCTCTTTAGAGCAATACGCCATAAGTTTATTCAGCAAAATTCCTTCATCAACAAATGGATGTTGCTCCTTTAAATACTTAATGGCCTGAGCTCGGGCTGCCAGAAGACTTACTAGGACGCATTCACTCGCAGATGTCTAAAATTGTTAAATCGATATATAAGTTTTATGTAATAATACATTGCAACTATATAACGTACTTGAATTACTCCACCACCTTTGCTTTTCTCTGAGAAAGAAAGAAATTCTTCAGGTAATCCAATCATTTTTCCCATCCAATCCAAAACAATAGTTTCCAGTTCGGTGCAAGCAGGACTTGCAGCCTGAAATAAAATAACGGAATGAAAATTTGTATTTCAATTTAAAAATTCACACCTTCCAGCGTACAAAGTATTTAAGGTGTTACATATATCCGGGGGTGCAATTTTTATTTTTATACTTCTGTATTTTTTTCTACAACTTCTGCCTAATGTATTATAAAAAATCCACAAGAGATGTCAGACGACTATTCAGACAAATTTTAAAAAGAAACTGCAGTCTTTTTGTTTTATTTTATGAAGAAATTTTTTAAAGCAAACGTTGGTAATAAATTTAATGGCATTTCGGTTGAAAATGCGACGGTCGTTAAGAATTCTTTTTATTTCAGTTATCATCAAAGTTTAGAAGAGGGCCTTGCATTGCGGGAGCACAATAGCCTACGCTTGCCCTAAATTCCATAAATTCCATTGTCTCTAATGCTTGGATTTTAATAACTGGAAGTGACGTCATCATACAAATTCCATCTCCACTTTACAACATTCCCGCACGCAGTTCATTCTCAAGACACTGAATTGGAAGTATTGATTTGATAAATGCACGTGAAGCTGTCCAATGCAGAGGAATTTATTTTCCTTTTAATCTTAACTGAGTTTTATTTTACATTACATAAAATGATATTTAATTATCTTACCCATGAAAAACCCACGCAACCGATAGCATCAGACAACATATCGCCCAAAATGGAAGGGTAGGAATTTCCGGCAGGGAAATAAGCATGAAATCGCGGGTGCTGCCAATGGGTAACCTGCAATAAAAATTGTTTAAATAGGTGTGAAAATAAGTTAGACATACGTTATCACTTACCCCTGGCATTATGGCATGTTCGACATCTTCCATTATGGCTTCCCATTTTTCTGGCTTTTGTGGTGGTTCGTCTGGTATAAGTTTTCGCAAATACCCAGGTTCGATTGCTGGAGTCACTCGTCTATTGTGAATAGTTTCCATATAATCTGCAATGTAATCCACCATCTCTCGGCCTCTTCTTCGGAATTCTTTGGTGTCCATTCTAATTGACAATCTGCTAGATGGAACCAAAATATTTAATATTAATGCCCCTCATTAACAATTATCGTTTACAGGAATCGTTCACCTTTTACAATAGACGCATTAGAATAAAATGTTAAGCACTGTTTTGTGCTAATTTCCATTTTGGGGTTCGAACTAATTTGTCGCATACGCTATTTCCTATTTGCCGGATCCGTGGAGTTACTTTCAATGAATGAACATAATGCAATTTACCCAGTTCTTGCGACTAAACAGCAATCAATAAACGGTTTTTCTGTGCGTCTACTGTGAAAGGTGAACGATTACATCTAATTTAAGTGCAGTTTTAAAAGTGGGTTAAAATTTTGGTAGCAAATTTTATTTTACATTAAAAACTTTTCTCGTTTTTAAATTTAAAACAGGAATTATGTTTAAGTCTGTGGATAAAATTAATCTACTAAAAAAAGGTGTTCGTAGGGTGAACGGCCATAAGGGAGGGGTTTAAACGTGTAAATCCGCGTTATATAACGTTGGTTGTCTTTAGTGTTTAAATGTTGAAATGTGGTTGTACCAACACCCGTAAACGCATGGAAACCCGAAAAAATATTTCGTTTGCACAAAGGCAACTCAAAAATCTTGCGCTTCAGATGTGTTTCAGTGCTACAGATAGGTACGATGGTTCTGAAGGGCCACCGAGATAAATAATTTCAGAATTTCTCTGTTATCTCGTATTCACGAAATAATAACTTGTGAATACAAGAAAACAGATCTGTTATCTCGTATTCACGGGATATAACTTGTGAATACGAAATAACAGAGAAATTCTGAAATTATTTATCCCGGTGGCCCTTCAGAACCATCGTAGATAGGGCCACGCTGGGGTGTGATTTTATAGATATGTTGTTCTTTTTGGGCCATCCATACAAGATGTCCAGAGAATTTTAGCTTTTTATAACCCCCCCTTGTACAAATTCGTCCAGAAATACACTCTTAAAAATCGGGCTGTCAACATGTATAGTCTAGGGGTGTAACGTTTTCGTTACACTGCAGAGCTGTTATAGTTGTGTACACCTGTATGGTGTAATGTGTGTATGGCTGAATCAGGCGTTTAATGTTGTACTGCAAAGGGTGTACTTTGATGCGTGGAAGCGTGCAGTGGACTACCTGCACCATCGGTAGTGTATTATCGGTGTCTTTTATGTTCCTTCCTTGGGTACATGGTCTTTACATCCAAATAAATGTGGATTGACACCCACCGCAGTGTTCACACCGTCTACTTTGTGCCGGGTAGGACATGTTCCTTGCCATGTCGGTTAACGTCCAGTTCACACAATGGGGTGTATTTGTGCCGAGCACCACCCTCAAACGTGTAAGTGCAGTTTAACACCCCACCACAGGGCACGAATGTACACATTGCAGGGTATACAAAATGGTCATACAGGCCGAAGGTGTAAGTTTTCCCAGGATCCAACGATGTGCATATTTACACAGCAAACCTGTACAATATTTGGGACAAGCAGTTACACCGCAATACCGTACCATTTGACACCTCTATTTTTAAGAGTGTAGTAAACCTCCAACTCTTAGACGTCCAATGTAAAAAAAATTGTCCATGAGTAAATAAATCAAAATTATTTAAGCACTATTCCTTTCAGCTGATTGGGGTAACCTGAATTGGGTAATCCATAAGTGTTGCTATGGCGCATAACAAACCACGGGAGGTTTTGACATTGTTATACGTCACTGGAAGATTCTCTTTCTGGAAAATCCTACGCTCCCATTGTCCTGAAAAATCCAATTTTCGGAACCCTCCTCCCAGGTATCCTCCCATTTCGCTAATTTTTTTTTTGTTAAATCCTATTTTACTAAATTTTTTTTTCAATTTTCATTGAATTCTATAAACATTAAGTTGAAAAGTTAAATACGGCATTATCCATACATTAGATGCATTAAAAAAATAATTTACGCTGTTGCTTTACCATAAAAATCTGCAGTTTTTCTGCAGTAATTTGGCATTTAAAAAAAATTGTAAATTTTAGGAATCAATAAAGTAAATCTGCAAAAAAATTGAGTAAAATTGCAAAAAAACTATAAAAAATTTGCAGTAAAAATTAACCAAATGACAGCAAAATGTGAAGTAAATATGCATAAAGTTTGCAGTTTCTGACAATAGAAAAAGTTCAGTTTTTTTTCTGGGTTGGCAGATTTTACAACCCTTTGTATTACACACCACTCACAGTGGTTTACTTGAATGTAGCGAGAGAATAAATTTTTGATTTAAGTTTAGTTGTTTCTCTACTCCTCCAGGCTCAAATACTTTATTAAATCATAGACCCATATCTACAGTGTAGATATAGGTCTAATTATGATTAAATCAAAGATTTTCAACCGGAAATTGACGAATTTCTGCCTACAGTGAATGCTTCCGATTTCAATGGCGACGACGAATAAAATGTATGTTATGATAGTTATTTCTAAACTTCACAGTATCAGATTGCAGTAACATTTTAAAATGACACCAAAAATTTAGATGACTAATTTGAATCACAAGGTGAAGTTTTTGGAACTTTTTTTTTGCCTTAATTCACCCCCATTTGGTCAGGAGTTTGAGGTTCATACTTGAAAACAAGTGCCAGATGGAGTTATTCATCTCATAACAAAACGGAACATCACGTGACGTTTCTGCGCGTGACAAGATTCCCCCAACGCCTATGCCGCAATTGATAAATGCTTCACTACTGCTCCATTATCACGTTGCTTGACAGAACACGATTTAATTTCCAATTGATTGCTTTGCACCAAGATGACGAAATATTTTTTTTAAAAATTAATTATCCAATTTCTCGCTAATTGTAATTGATAAAAACGTTTGTTGTCAACGGCTTAAAAATTTTGCAGAATTCTGTATTAATTTTGCAGAAAATTTACATTGGAAATAGAGGATTCTGCTGCATTACATAAAAAAGTTTAAACATTTTTAAATTATATTTTTTGAATCGAATAGCTGGGACTAGCTTTAAGAACTTAATTGATGTAATGATTATTCTTCGGTAAAAAAAAATTTGTAAATTTTATTTCGCAATAGAAATCAAGTTTGAGAAAATGATTTACCCCCTTCCTCCCGTGCTTTGTTTGAAATAATACTTCAACTTTTTCAAAAACAGAGGAGAAAATGAAAAAAAAATTCACAAACAAATGAATGAGTGTTTCTAAAAACTTATGAAAATCTTTTACGTGCTCAGGAAGGTATGTCTTAAGCGGCTCGAAATATTAAAGAATTTAATATAACTGAAGCTTTAGAAAAAACATTTAGTTTTCGAATTTTTGTAAATAAACTTTTCACCTTGAAAATTTATATTTTAAAAGTTGAAAATTGGGACGATGAACAGGGAAAGACGTGAATGAGGCTGAACCAAAAGATTTCTTCCCATTACAAGAACGCTGAACTGATTGAGGAAATACGTTTTCGAGTTCATATTTTAAATTACAAAGTTTTCATTCATTTTTTGCATTCTAAATAACAATTTTCGGTAGTTCCATGCATATAGAATAGTTTCATTTTAAAAAACATGTTATCTTTTATCTAAATAAATGAAATAATTATATTTTTTAATTTAATTATTATTACTCTAATTTATGAAAGTTACTGTATAAACTTTCATAAATTAGAAATTAGAACATTAATATAACGTGAATTTAGAAAAAAGTACTTACATACGCTTTTGACGAACTTGATTGTTGAATGGTTGGTGTTGTTTGATGATCGGTGGAGGAAACCAGCAGGGTCTCTTTATATCGCCTCAGGATCAGGATAGCCCTGAGGTAATTGGAGGAAAATACGAAATCATTGTCGTGACGTCATAGCGCCATCAGCCAAACTGTAGAGGCGGATGGGAATTTCCCTTTCACACCCAAATTGCTTGGTGTTGGCAATACAGTTTTAAAAGAAACTAAAAAGCTTTACTACATGCAATGTATATATTCTACAACTTTTAAAGTGAATTATAACTTTTGAAAAAATAATATTCAATTTACAAAATTATAAAAATATGATAAAAAAATTGCAAAAAAGCCTTAAAAAAAGTATTTTTATTAATATTATTAATTGTTGTTCAATTTATAATATTTTGATATATTGGAATCTAAATCTAAAAAATCATCCCACTAAATGCACGTACACCTTCAAATCGTGCATGTGTCAAACACAATGTTAAGGTGTCAAAATGTGTGAATGGCTCGCTTTCATCTATAACTACACCCAGGTGTATAACGGGTTAGAAATGATGGCAAGGATTGTATATGTTGCTTGATAGTGTAAGCAGGCAGCTGTACACCTTCCCACAAATGCACCCCAACACGTCTACACCAATTGGATGTTCACTGGTTAAGTATAAAAAGTGTGTGAACTACCCAGGATATTATGACTACACCTTCACAGGTGTACACAGCGTAACAATGGTGGCTATCACCGCTTCAATTACATCTTCAAAAAGAAGTGTCACGCTATGAAAACAAAGTCCTTTAAGTCAGAGGGTTTGAGCAGGAGACCGAAAAATGGAGGAGACCGAAAAATGGAGGAGACGGGATCGAGAAGTGTTTTATTTTTTCCGCAAATTTTTCATCATAATTGAGAACAATGGGAGCACCAAAACCTGTAAGCAAAGCCTAGCAATTTCATTGCTGATAGGCTAAAACTTAAGGTTAACAAGTACACCCTTGAAGGATAACACTCTTGCGTTGTGACGATTACACCTTTATGTGACACTGTGCTGTGGTGTAATAGAGCTGAGGTGTACAATTACACTTTTTGCTCTACGCCCCAATGAATTTGTTCACACCTCTAAAGGTTTGCGTATTTGGACAGTGGTGGGCAGACACATTTCTGAATATCTTTTTTTCCAAAGTATACTGATTCATTATTTGCAAGCTGTGATACGTCAAACAATTCCAACGCATTCAAGTAATTAATTCAATATGCGATAATAACAATTTACTGAGAAAAACGTACAACGAGATTAATAAGAAAAGGTTGTGTAAAAAGTTCAGAAGTCGTGTTTCTTATTTTGTTTACGTTGTCAGTCATTATTTTTTGCATTTTTAATTGGAATGATTAAAATGCTTAGTAGATTATTTTTAATCCATCTGCATGACAACAAAAATTATTGCTTGCCAGGTTTAACATTCCAAACGATAGATAATTAGTAATAATTAAAAACAAAATCCAATCAAGCAATTGCAAAATTTATTCCGATTATGAAAACAAAAATATAAAATCCTGAATTCGTAACTTTAACAGAATTACAAATTACTTGGAGATTTATTTAATTCACCTACACCGTGGAAAAACCCTATGATTGTACAGTGTTAGTGTTTAAAGCATTTCCTGTTTCCAAACCTTTTTCCTGCAAGTACTTCTTAGATGGACGTGTTTTGATGTTTGTGACATCGTGTATGAAGGGCCAATCATGCAGTGAAAACTGATCTCTCTAAAAGTGACATCAAATGGTTAACAACTAAATTCTTTGAATCCCGATGTGCAAATTCAAATGACACCATTAAGATTACTAAAAGTAAGTTTTCAAAACTATGAGTTAATACATCATGAGTTAATAACTATTATTTTAAAATTATAAAAAAATAATTTTTAAAAAAAGGTAATTATATGAAATTGTTTTAATATTTTCTGACGTCGCATATCAGTAATAAATATTTAGCATAGAAAATTGTAAATAATTGCTTTGAACTAAAACAATGACAATCCGACGCAATAAACATAAAGAAGCTACAACTTTCCTCCTTAACAAAATTCCCCTTTATTAAATAGTAAATTAACTGATCAATTAAATGCACGAAAAATTAAATACAATTTTCCTCAATTGTATGTTTTAACTGCAATTGCAGTTCTAATACTGTACACCCATAGAAATGGTTACAGGTGTATTGTGCTTGTTCTGCAAGGCACGCCTGCATGGGTGATTTTTGCGCCCCTGAAACACAGGCGGAATCAAACACTTAAAGGAACGGCATTCTGCTAACACTACCGCACATGGGTGTGGATCGCAACTTCCGATCAAAGGAGTGCGGGTTAAACACCTACATTATGGGTGTGGTAAAAGAACCTGTTATCGAGTGTGTGATTTGCACCTCAACATATCACAGGCGCACTGCGAAAAATAAAAGGTGTAGAATGGTGTAATAGGTGACTTTATACATACACAGAAAAATTGTACAAATACCATTACGTGATCCGTGGGTGTAGATTAAATACACTCTTGACAACACCCTTTAGGGTGTAAATGTACACCCTAAAGGGTGATAAATTTCCCTTAACTTAACATTATAGACTGCAGCGCCAAACTTGTAAGAAACAGATGCAGCAAGACTGCTCCTCTGTGAGGCTGCCAATTCAACACTTGAAATTCCTCAAGGTCGCAAGACTGCTCCCTTTTGAATTTGTAATCTAGAAATAATGAAAAAAGTCGAATAATTGATTTAAGAGGATTTCAAATGCATGAGTTACATACACTTTAATTAATTTTATTTAAAAAACTAATATGTTTTTACGATTGGTAAAATAAAAAAAATACTGTAGTGTTTTCACCCATTGCTTTAATTAATTAATAAATAGCCCCAATGTTTTCATTGACTCCATTTTCCCCTTCTTTATGCAGTATGCTTTAGGCTATGCGATCCATTTGTTGTTCGCAAAAACCTTGAGAAAAAATAAACAAATGAAGTTACAAAAAACATACTTTTAATTAAAATTGCTCGATATTATGTCAGAGTATGAAATAACTATACATAAATCTCAAGGGTTTGTCATGTGCAATTGTTGACATTGGTCCAGGAATGGTATATGTTGCTTTATCAAGATGCAAAACCATTCAAAATGTCCATTTGGCAGCACTCGACTTTCACAAAATAGTAGCAGAAAATGGAACCGTAACTGAATATAATGGATTGCGATGTTTATATATGCACCCCATCTTCCAGCTTTAAAACTAGCAGGTGTAAAAATTAAATACAAGTTAGAAACGAGTGAAAAAAAATTAAACCCTTAAAATTATTGAAATAAAAAAGGCTGCCTTACATATTTTGCCATTTACTATTAACTATACATTCAAATTAAAAATCAATTTGGGGGTTTAATGGATTCTTTAGTTGGCATTGAAACACTTTGTTAGGTTGGCTTGCACTTTAACTCTACATGGGTAAAACTAAATGTATGCTATTTGTTGTTCTATTAAACCTTTAAGGTTTAACTTAACTGCATTAGGCTTGGAAAAAAATACATACACTTTGCTTATTTCTTAAAAAGTTAAAATCAATATTCAAATCTATTTCTTAGATTACCTCCAAAACTATAGCTGTATTCAAATATTAAAAGTGATCAGTAGCTTGCATGAGTTTTGCAATATATGACATCACTATTCAAGATTCACTTCAAAAATCATTTGACAAATATGATGTCACAGATTATCACCTAAGCGACAGTCCAGTTTAATATTTGAATTACACAAAAAAAAAAAAAGCTAGCGCTGAAAAAAAGAAATGTAAGGTTGCAGTGAAAAAAAATCAAACCCTTAAAATTATTGAAATAAAAATAATAAGTAAGGCTGCCTTACATATTATGCTATTACCAAAATTTTAGCATGCATATGTACCATATAAATATAATATGTATCCATTTACAATTTGTAGTTACACTCTAAAAACCGTTGTGTTTCAACAAACACATTTTAAATTTAATTCAACCAAAATTTGGTTGATATAAGTTTAAAATGTGTTGTTGTAAAAACAACCAAAGATGGATTTTTTTTTAGAGTGTAGGGCTGACTTTATCATACTGACTAGACTACGATTACAATGAAACCATGTAACCATTTCATAATTGTGGTCAGTACGTACAACCTGTTATACTCCACACTCATAGAAAAAAAAGTCGCCATTTCACTCCATTTGAGGAGTTTTGCTTGTCCCATAGTGAGCTCTGCATTTGGACTCCTTCAATTCTAAGTTTAGATCAGAGATACGCCAATTTCGTAGCAACGTACTCAATATTTCAGTTAAACATACTCGTTTATGAGGTAAATCTTCACCGTACCACTTAAGGGATTAATTATAATTCAAAAGGGGATATATTTCTACCGTATTAGGAGTTAAAATATGGTAAAATTGAAGTTGAAGTGCACTGAACGCAGAGTGCTCCATGGGACAACCAAAACTCTTTGAACAGAGTAAAATGGCGACTTTATTTCTATGAGTGCGCTTGAGAACTAATAGAACTCGTTAGTTTTCTCATATTTTCCTTTACAGATCAGTCGTTGGGATGCCAGATGTCTTTTTGAATCGTTACAACCTTCCGGGAATTTAATTAGGTACGTTATTCGTTTTTAACGGGTTGTGACAAAATGCAACCCTTACAAAAAAAGTTGATCATAAAGTAATCATTTTTTAGTCATAATTTTGATCATAAAGTAGTCATATTTTGATCATATGGTCATTTTTTTTGGTCAGAAAAGTCCATTTTCAGATCAACTCCTGATCAAATGACTATAATATGATCAAATGATCACTAGACCAGTTAATCATTTTATAGTCATTTCATAATCATTTTGTGAACATTAGTTGATCATTTTATAGTCATTTCATAGTCATTTTGTGCACATTAGTTGATCATTTTATAGTCATTTCGTAGTCATTTTGATTTTTGAGAAAAAAATGCAAATAAAACATTATTAAATTCAAATTTATTAATGTCATTTAAAATTGAGCAATTAAACAAATTGAATTAAAAGTAAACAATTGAACAAAGAATTAAAAGTAAACAAACGTGTGGATTTCCTTGCGCCCTGCCTCTAACGAGCGCCTAACTTCTTCGCGCCAATCTCTTTCTTCCTGAGTGAGCGCCGCTCTTTCCCCCAAATGTACTAAGTTCGGCGGGCTATGCACCGTCACGATACTGTGCTGATCTATGTCGTGTGGCCCTGCACCCGTGCCTTGCATGCTCCTTGTCCCTCTCAACGCTTGCTCCGTCGAGGTGCCACTTGCCCCCTGAATTTGCGCCAGTAGTGGTGCCTGCGCTTTGGCCACCTCCGCCGCAATGATTTTAGAGATCTCCGTAAGCATAACCCCCGACAAAATGCTACCGTCCCTACCTGAACCGCCATCGCCTACACCTTCATCAAGAGGGTCCGGTAAGATTTCATCATCCATGGCGTTCGGAGCCGGTGGAGCTGGGTTGCGCCCTCCGCGTCCCCTTTCTGTTCCTCTCCCGCGTCCTCTCTGTGTTCCATCGCCTCTCGCCATTGTTGCAAAAAAAAATTTTGGGCGTCGAGAGAAAAAAAAAAAGGAATGTGGGCTCGGTGGGTGTGTTGAAAAGAAAAACTTTCAAAATCGCACACTCCTGACACCAGTGTGATATACGATTATGGTCGTATAAGAATGTGTGTGTGTACGATAAGGTTTAAAATAAAGACAACTGAGTTAGGTTTAAACTTAGAACTGCCCTGACTAAAGACTAGAGAACTGTACTTGATCGGAGCAG
>JAQGAS010001513.1:0-18470 GCA_034686365.1 Pachymerium ferrugineum
AAATTTCTTAATTTTGAACCGTAATTTAGTTTAAAACGAAAACATTCTATCACGTGATCTAAACCAACCAATGGGATTGATTTCTGTGGCTAGGCCCGACCACAACGATTGAGGGCCCATTGGTTGGTTTCGATCACGTGATGGAATGTTATCGTTTTAAACTAAATTACGGTTCAAAATTAAGAAATTTAAGTATTGCATACGGCATTTACACGATTGCAATCTTTCATTTAAACCAAACTTGTCTTTTGGGTTGAGTGTCCCTTTAAGTACCGATTTATTATAACGACGTAATAATCTGTATAAGTTCGGCTTCCTCATACCACACTCCGCTGTCATATTTTAGTTAAGAAGAGTTTGCTTTGCGCAGTTTGGTATTTTTTTCACACGGAATTCTGAATACTAATGCTTTGTATAAGTTGAACTGAAAATGGTAAATTCTTGCTGTTTAGATTAGTATGGTTTTCTAAACTTTTGAGTTGTAAAGAAGTTTTTAAATGTCAAGTTTCTCTGATAAAAAAGTAGTTAACCTTTTCTGCATAATGTTTTAGAAAGAAATTTTTGTGTTTTGGAATTTTGTTGCAGGATTTGTTTTCATGACACCTCTTGATCTTTAAAGAAAAATCTAAAGACAATGCCATTTATATTCATTTTTATTTGCTTACAGAACAATATTTTCGTGCCAGTTAAGAGATCACTTCTTTTGAATTAGAGAAAGGAATTCATCAAGGTTTCAATGCATTCTGGAGCCTGGAATATTTTTATAATTATTATTCCGTTTTTTTTTGAAGTTGAAATTAACTTACGTGCCGCAGGCTGCACCCATACCGAAAAATGTTGTTTCTCTCTAATTCTAATTTGAATCTCTTAGGAAGATAGGCGAGTTCCTTATAGTAAACTTTAATTTAGGTTAAAACTTGAAAGAGAAAAGTAGTAACCGCCTGATAGTTCAAGAAATAATTGAAAAAGTTTGCGATTCATTAGGGCTTTTTGAACTCGAGAGAAGTGTACATCTCATCTTAGACATCCTTGAATACTTTTAAATTTATTCAGTTTTTGATATGTCAGCGTTAAACGAAAAACTTATTTTCTTTTATTTTCAGAATGGATGTAATGTTGGACGTTACCCTCGTTTCCATTTAACATTAAATTAGATGGAATAAACGTAAGCTCTTACAGATGGAGGTGCAATGGACGAAAAGGTATAACTTTTTCCCGTCTTTCTTCTTGAATATTTGTATTTTTAGTGAACCCCTCCTTTAAGTTCGACTGTGCGTACCATTTATAAAAAAAATTGTAGAGAAAATTTTGTTCAGTTTTTTTTTTTATATTTAATTTATTAATTTTTTATTTTTTAAAATTTTATTTGGAAAAATTTTAAATTCAGGCGTTTTAAACAATAGAATCCATTTCGTTGTATTCCCGCCACTTGAAATAGACAACTTATATATTTGAAAATTTGAAAATTGAGGAGTTTGTCAAAGACTCATGCTGGCGCGATTATGCGTCATCAATTGCAATTGTATTTACCAGGCATCCGTTCGAATGACGTCATTTGCGAGTATTCTGAGGCGTCACGCTTTGGTGGCGTGCGCTGTTCGCTGTTTTCTAGTATATTTTCTAGTACTATTCGCCATCCTTCTTAGCGGTAAATATTCAAACTCAATTTTAAAAAACCAAATGTCATTTCTCGTATTATAAAATGCACATAAGATTATCCGATTGATTTAAAAATTTGGCTTTTAATATCTTTAACAGGAGTACCAACTACAGTAAAAGGTGACTTCGCTGTTATTCATCTGGGGTGGCCTATATCAATAAACACACATTTATGAAAGTGAAGAATTTTATCGAAAAGAATCAGCCTCACTTGTCCTCAGCATTAAAGTTTTTTAATAAAAGACCTTTCTTTATTTTTAGTGTAAAATACCGGTTTGCTTATGGGTGCAATGTTGGACATTTACGCGATGGGGTCCTTTTTCCTGTATCGTATTTACCGTGCGGGAAGTCATTATCCTGTAAAGGAACAGTAAGTACATACTTTCCCAAGATTGTTATTTTTACGGAACTTTATTTATATATATCAAAACGTGAACAACATTTTGACCGCGTACAGCTTTTTACTGAAATGTCAAACGGTTGATTGCACTTTTGTGAGCCGAACCGGAAGTGGTAAACTATTGTGCTTCTAATAGTACCAGCTGGGAAAGAATTTATGGTTTTCAAGTTTATTTGTGTCCCGTTCTACAAGCCTTTTTCTCTAATTTTTTTTAAAAGAAAAGAGTTGACATTTAAAATAAATGTTAAGAGAAATTAAGGTTTTTTAAATTTTATTATTATAATGCAACAAAAAGTTACACAGGTTTTTCCAGCACTCTGAACAGTAAGCAAATTACTCCTTGGTTTAAAGAATTACCGATAGCTATATAAAAGTCGTTCTGTTTGGTTGTCCGAAAGGAAATCACTTCAATCACAAGGCAGAAAAATTTGTCTAAATAAGATTATTGATAGGTGAATCTCTTAAATGATTATACCCGGAAATGTATGAGACAAAAATCTTTATTGGAAGATTATCATATAAAATTTAAAATTTAATCGGTGTAATTTCGTGAGAAATTATATTTCATTTGTTAATGTTAAAAATTGCTGAAAACATTATTCAATGTTCATTAGTGTTTTCATTTAAGTGCTTAAAACTCCCATAACTAGTTGAAATACATTTTTTTTGTTTTAATCCGTTATTCTAAAAAGTTGCCAAGGCTGAAATATTTCAATTACGTTTTTAAGTCAAGTTTTTTTAATGCTGTGGTTACTTACAAGTGACAAGCCCCCACAATTCTTCTAAGATCTGGTGGGAAATAACCTGCAACAGGCTGAGAATTGGCCACACATGGGGTGAGGTAATCGTCAATAACAGAACTATTTTTTTTAAAAATGTATTAAGTTTTCGTAAAGAAAGTAATTCTTTCTACATGTTTTAAATAACACCGTAAAGAAATACCAACTTACTTGCATTGTTTCAGCACTGCCAAAGGCACACTGCAGTTGCCGTTACGACTCACCGTAATATTGACGTCCTGGTACAATACGCTGAAATATTTATTTGCATCGTTATTAAATTATTTATTAACAAATTACAGCGCTTACTATTTACACCCCTTTGAAATGTCATATACTGAAGATTCACGATACTCAGTGTCTATCTCATTGGTACATGCGTTCACATTGCTTACAAGAGAACTAAACAACAGATTACGATTAAAATCATTTAAAGTACGATTACAGAATTCACTTACTTGCATTCGATTACAAGCGCGGTTTTATTGCAGGGTTTAGTCGTACTGCTTCCTTCGCTATAATCTACTACTGTTAAAGTAAGAGTGGTATTAAGAATAAGTGAGCGCAAAAGATAAGTGAATTATTTTTAGTCTAATTCTATAATTTTTTTTGCAGAAAAGTGACGGGGAGAAAGGCAACAAGTGCAACATTTCATTTTGAGACTAATATGTATTTAACAAAATGGAAAAGTTGTTACCGACAAGGAGGAGGATGATGTTCAACAAGAAGATCATGTTTGAAGATCAGTTTGACTAGCAGCAGGTATGTTTATGAAGGTTGTAACTGTGTAAGCTTATTTATACTGTTAGATGTTGTAGGCGTGAGGATATTGTTGAGAAGGAAATTCAACTGCGGGCAATTTTTAGCTCTTATTTTACAAAGATTGAGGAAAAGTGGAATGTCATTGGATTTTTAAATATGAAATTTTCCTGTTTATATTGTTTTGCAACTTTTTTCTTTATTTTTGTTTTGTTCTGTTAGTTTTTAAGAAAATTTTTGGAAAGTTTTTTTTTCACTTTAGTTGCAAATATTTTTGAATTTTTGAGAATTTGTGCTCAATTTTAGGGAACAATTCCTTAAATTAGGTTTTTGCACAGTCAAGTAAACACTGGAGTCGTATGTTCACTTCTAATTTTACCTAACATTTATGGAAAATATTTTTATTTTTTCAGAGCCAGAACACTTTTTGTTGAGAAATTTAGAATTTAAGTCTCAACATTGTTAGGAATTTGAATGCAAGCAGCGTCTAGTACCATTTGGTGAGTTTATTTTTTAATTACATTACGCTTAAACAAGCGGAAAAAATAAGTTGATAAATTTGTAAGTAATTTCTGTGCGCCAAAACATGACTAAAAACCGTTTTCAACTGCTCTGCAAGGAAAAAATGACAAATAGAAAATGCAGATATTTTATATAATTTCAATTCATAGTAGTCTTTCAATGCAGAAATTAAGATTAAACTGGACAGAGATAATATTTTGGCGTATAAGTTTTTAATTGCCCTTTAAACAATTTTTCTGTGACGACATCGGATCACAAATGAGAAACTATTTCAGTTTCGATTTGCGTGACAGTTCTAGTGCATTTGACGATACCAATAATATCTAGTTTTTGTTCAGCATGCTGCTGCACACTCTAAAGCAGCCCCAGACGGAAAGTAGCGACGCTCAAAACAATTTCAAACTTTTTTTTCTACATTGACATTGCTTTGATAAGGTTTTTCCGCGTTCGAGCAATCGTTATTACTCTTCGTATTGATTTTCCCACTTAAATACTTGCATAAAAAAATCTATTATCGAGTTCCTCATACCTGTTTTTAGAGTTTATTGAGGTTTTCTGATACATTGTAGGTTCTAATTACGATTATTATTATAAATCACAAATTATACTTATAATAATCAACTGCACATTTTATTGAAGCTGAAATGAGTTCCACAAATCATCGATATTCTTTGAATGTGTTCAAGGACGCAGCTCCAACAAGTAGGGAAAATAAAATTTTATATTTTGCCTTTTGTAGTGATCAACTTTTATTTTTCAGGGTCTTATTAACAGATGACGTCAGCAGCAACTTTGTTTGAACAACTACAATCATCTTGGGATCAACTTGGGAGTCTTGGGCAATGCTACATTTTTTTGAATAGTGGTAAGTCACTTAAATTGTGTATACTTACTAAACTAATACAAATGTACAGAAATTTGGTTAAAAGTTTTATCAATTTCGTCAAAGCCGTCTTTATTGCTTACACAGATCTGTTAGCCTTCTATAAGAAAGAAAAAATTGATTTAGAAAAAGTAGTTCAATCTGAAAATGAAAAATGAAAATGAAAATGGATAAAAAGATCGGAGGGTTTTTTTTTTTTTTTTTTAATAACAAAATTTTTCAAAAACTTACTGGCATTCTTTTTTTTTTGTTGCGCTCATAAGTATAGTCGTCTTTATTTAACAATACAATTTTTTTTCAAGGGCATTAGATAATTCAGCTCACTACATTAATGAAAATCTCAATAACTTTCTTGTAGGCATCACCGTAAAAGATCTACAAGAATAGAATTTTTAGTTATTATAAAAAATACATTTTTAAGTACTAAGGTATCTCAAACTTTTCAAATTTGTGGCACTGAAATGTGGTGTGGGTGTTTCACCACAATGAGCGCCAAAGTTTGTAGATCAGTTTACTCTATGTGCTTCTTTTTTTTCCTCCTCCTCCTTTTTTTTTTTTATCTTTTTTCTTTTTTAACTTACTTGAGAAGAAGAAAAGCTGGAAAGTGCATTTCAATATCGGTCATTAGACTCTGCGCATTTCTTAAGCAAAAGCAAAACGAAGCACAACACGAAACGAACCTGTATATTTATACTGTTTCTTGAAATTCATTTGATGTTGTACAGATGCAGCACTGACGCATGGCAGGTATTTTAGCTCGTATTTCTTTAAATTGACAGAAACTGAACAGAGCAGAAGAAGAAAACGTGGGATTTTTTATTTTTTCAAATGTCAGTTTTTACTGTTACAGATTAACCTGTTTTTGTTACTTTTTCAAGTGTTTTAATTTAAAATCAGCTGGTAATATTTTTAAGAAAGCATCTGTCTTAATGCTTATTGCGGCAAAAATGTTTTTTGAAATTGTATTTTAAAATCTCCAGCTATCTGATGAAATTAAATACAACACTTTTAAAATAGTTGGAAGTGACTCAATGACTGATTAGCATCTGTTGGGTCACATATCAACCCAGTGATGTGCCATATATTGGCCAACCATGTTACCCAGACAATTTACAAAACAATTTATTGGGTAAATACTGACCCAATACCCAGCAAATTGGGTTAAAGGTTAACCCAACTGTTTTAAGAGTGTATTGTGCTAGAAGCAGCAGTTGCAGTTACTCAATATTTACAGAATGATGATGAGATCTACTAGATGTACTTTTTAATCATGTCAAACTCCTGGTATGTTGTTGCTTTACTGGAAAGTTTTCCAAGTTACAGCTCTACTTTTTTTTTATTTTGGAGGCAATAGAGTGTAAAAAGATTCAAGAGTAATTAGATTTTTTTTATTAATTTTGTTAGAGGATTTTATTATGACAACTCTTGATCCTTAAAGAAAAATTTAGAGACACATTGCTACTTATATTCATTTTTATTTGCTTGCAGAACAATATTTTCGTGTACAGTTAAGAGAACATTTCTTTCTAAGTGAGAAAGGAATTCATACAGTTGTCAATACAACGTTGAGCCTGGAATATTTCATAATTATTATTCAGTCTTTTTTTAAAAGTTGGAATTAACCTACAAAGTGCAGGTATCTATGATTTCTGCACGTGCTTGATATTGGCTGATTGGCACATCAGCTGAGATATAAAATGGGGCTGGGGTTGGTGGAAGACATGCGGAAATACCATTTACAACAGTCCTACAACAAAAGCGATTAGTTTCAATTCATTATGGAAAAATGTGGAGTTTATTTTAATTACCTAGTCTAGAATTAAAAATCAAAGAGAAATCATTAGTAACTTACTCGCACTGGTCAATCGTTGCCAAATTGCAGTTGCCACTAGTATCTGATGTAACATTTTGATTTAAAAAGCTTAAAAATTTTTTTGTCGTTATTAAATCTTCTTTTATAACAGAATATTGCTCTTACGTCGAACACCCTGATGTAACCCACTCAACTGCTTGCTTACGATACGTTTCACCTAAAGCCGTTGCGAGTTGTTCTTCGCACGCAACCGCGTTGTTCAGAAGGGTCCTATTTACAGAATTTAAATTCACAATGCAAAAAGGTTTATGAGCTTAGAATCCAATTCTAAATCCAATATGGAAAGTAATTACTTACCGGCATTGTGGTGCTAGTTCAGTAAGATTGCAGCTGGAGTCACTACTTACTTTATTGTAGATTACTCCTATTTATTAGAGATATTAGAAGCCAAGTTTTTTAAATTAGTCGGATATACTAAGATTCGCTTAGTCATTTTATAATATAACATTTGGTTTTCTTAATAAAGTTGAATATTTACCGCTAAGAAGTATGGTGAGCACTACTAGACGTTGCATAGTTAAAAGTTATTTGCCAAACTGGGTTGCTGACTGTAATCGAAACAGCATATTTATAGTGTTTCTTGCAATTCACTTGATGTTGTACAGGTGAAGCAACTGCCTCATGGCAGGCATAGCGCGTATTTCTCTAAATAAACAAAAACTGAGTAGAACAGACGAACAAGACTTGGGATTTTCAAATGTCAGCATTTTCTGTAATAAAAAATTTAAACTTTCTGTTCTAATTTAAAATTAATATTAAAATTATCTCTGTGGTTTATATCATATATTCTTTGACAGTGAAACCTGTAAGCTTTTAACGAGATAAATAAAAACTTATTTTCTTTTATTTTCAGAATGAACCCAACGTTGGACGTTACTCTCGTTTTCATTTAACAAACCACGATGTGGTCACCAAAAAAACATGCTTGGGCTATGATTTTTCAAAGAATTAAGGTATTGAGTTTTTTTCGTTTTTAACTTTCGTGACCTGCCAAGGTCAAGATAGTTTACAAAATCGGTCCGCGCCGACGAGCTCGCGTATTAGTCATCAGCTCAATTGTCCTTGACAAGCATTGAGTTAGATGACGTCATTTGCGAGTAGTCCGAAATGTTACGCTGTACGGCCGTGGGGACGTGCGGTGTATGTAACGCAGTCAGGCGGTCAGGATCAGACCATCTATTTATTTCTTATCACCCGGTTCTTAGCATGTAAAGGTACATTTTTACACCAATATAAATTTACTTACTTCTGACATCACTTAGTTCACATTCGGAATTAACACCTTTTCAAGGTGTCCGTTTCCAACGTACGGGTGTATAAGCTCATTCGACACCCTAAACACCTCCAAGAGGCTGAGAATTGGCTACTCATGGAGTGAGAAAATTGTTAAAAACGCCAACTATTGGAAAGTTTTTTTTTTCACGAAAAGAAATGCCAACTTGCACTCATCTATCACTGCTGCAATGCAGTTTGAAACAATATTTTAATATCTCCAGCTAGATTCAAGATTAATTATTTTTTTGCATTATTAATTTTGTTAAAAGATTTTTTTCTTGACAACTCTTGATCTTTAAATACAAGTCTCGAGATATATTGCCACTTATATTCATTTTTATTTGCTCATAGAACAATACATTCGTACCAGTTAGAGAACATTTCTTTTGAAAGAGGGAAAGGGGGGTGGGGATACGGGTGTTATCAATACACCGTTGAGCCTGGAATATTTCATAATTATTATTTAGTCCTTTTAAAAGTTGGAATTAACCTACAAGAGGCAGGCATTCTTGATTGTGTTACTTGCTTCAAATTGCGGGCTTCCTAGTTCTTTGTCTAAAACTCCGGGTAGTGGCGGGATAGGAAGGTTTGAAATACATGAGGAAGTAATATCTACAGACCTACAAAATCAATTGGTTTCAATTCATTACGGAAAAAGGTAGTTTTCTTTAATTACCAATTCTAGAATTAAAAATCAAAGACAAATTATTAATAACTTACATGCACTCATCAAACGCTGCCATATTACAGTTGCCACTAGTATCTGATGTAACAGTTTGATTTAAAAGACTGAAAAAATTTCTGTCATTATTAAATCTTTTTTTATAACATAATACTGCTCTTACGACGAACACACTGACGTAACCTTCTTAACTGCTTCCTTAAGATCCGGTTGAAACATCATTGCTACTTGTTTTTCGCACGCAACCAAGTTATTCAGAAGGGTTCTGTTTGCAGAATTTAAATTCACGATGAAAAAAGGTTTATGAGCTTAGAATTCGATTCTAAATCCAATATGGAAAGTTATCACTTACTGGCATTGTGATGCTAGTTCAGGGCTACAGGTAACGATAGTACTTCCATTGAAAGAGGGAAAGGGGGGTGGGGATACGGGTGTCCATATCAATACTTCGTTGAGCCTGGAATATTTCATAATTATTATTTAGTTCTTTTAAAAGTTGGAATTAACCTACAAGAAGCAGGCATTCTTGATTGTGCCACTTGCTACAAGTTGCGGGCTTCCTTCTTGGTCTAAAACTCCGGGTATTAGGTTAGGAAGGTTTGATGAAATACATGAGGAAATAATATCTACAGACCTACAAAATCAATTGGTTTCAATTCATTACAGAAAAAGGTAGTTTTCTTTAATTACCAAGTCTAGAATTAAAAATCAAAGACAAACCATTAATAACTTACATGCACTCATCAAACGCTGCCTTATTGCAGTTGCCACTAGTATCTGATGTAACAGTTTGATTTAAAAGACTGAAAAATTTTCTGTCATTATTAAATCTTCTTTTATAACATAATACCGCTCTCACGACGAACACACTGACGTAACCTGCTGAACTATTTCCTTAAGATCCGGTTGAAACATTGCTGCTTGTTTTCCGCACGCAACCAAGTTATTCAGAAGGGTCCTGTTTGCAGAATTTAAATTCACGATGAAAAAAGGTTTATGAGCTTAGAATTCTATTCTAAATCTAATATGGAAAGTTATCACTTACTGGCATTGTGATGCTAGTTCAGGGCTACAGATAAAGATACTACTTCCTTGGTTGTAGTTTACTCCTATAAAGATATTAGAAAACAAGTTTTTAAATTAGTCGGATATTCTAAAATAAATTTCGTACAATATGACAAATGACATTTGGTTTTTTTTTGAACATGTACCATTAAGAAGGATGGTGAGCAATACTAGAAGTTGCATGGTTAAACGTTTGCCAAACTGTGGATTGTAGACTGTCATCAAACCAGCATATTTATACTTTTTGAAGAAATAACAAAAACAGACACATACATAATTTTGAAATTGTCATAAACTGAATAGAGCAAGCGTGGGATTTTATTGCTTTTTCACAACGAAAAATTTCCTTTACGAAATTTCCTGTATAATTTTTTAAAATGAATATTGCAACTATTTCTGTACAAGTTTAATCTTGCGGTTTGTATTGCATATTTTTTTGTTGTTTATTTTTGGAATTTAAGAAGGCAAGAGACCCCCCCCCCCCCTTCCCTCCATTGTAATAAATTTTAATTTAGGACAAGGTTATAACTTTCGGATAGTCCCGTGACAGTTTTTAACTTTCGTAAGGTCAAGAAAGTTTATAAAATCGGTCCACGGCAGCGAGCACGCGTGTTACTCAGAATTGTCCTTGACAAGTTTCTATTTAGAAAACGTCATTTTCGAATAGTCCGCAATTTTGCGTTGTATAGCCGTGCCGGCGTACGGTTCGTGGGGTGTATGTAACGGGGTAAGAATTAAGGATCACGCCATCTATTTATTTCTTATTCACCCGGTTTGAGCTAGCCTTGGGCAAGTTGTAGAAATGAAGGGAGGAAAACCCTAGTAAAGAGATGTGATCTTGACACAAAAAGAATTAAAATTGTTTTTTTTTCTCTCTAATTCTAATTTGGGATTTTTAGAACGACGTACGAGTTATGGGGAACTTTAATTTAGGTTAAAACTTGAAAAAGAAAAGTAAAAACTGCCTGATAGATCAAGAAATAATAGAGAAAATTTGCGATTCACTAGGACTAATTGTACGCTCGCTGTTCGGTGTGTAACACAGTCGAATTTAGGATCATGTCCACCTATTTATTGCAAACATCTTATTCACCTGGGGTGGCCTATCAATAAACACACATTTTTTAAACTGAGGAATTCATCGAACAAAATGTGACTCACTTGTCCCCAGCGTTAAATAAAAGACCTTTCTTTATTTTTAGTGTAGAATACCGGTTCGCTAGCTATGGGTGCAATGTTTGACCGATACAATTTAAGGTAAACTCCGATGTCTTGTATTAGCGATTTACGCAATGGGGTCCTTTTGCCAGTATTGTATTTACCATGCGCGAAGTCATTATCCTGTAAAGGAACTGTAGGTACACACTTTCCCAAGATGGATCTCAGAAATTGTATTTTTACGGAACTTTATTTGATTTCAAAACGTGAACAAAATTTTGACCTCTTCGTATACACAGCTTTTTACTGAAATGTCAAACGGTTGATTGCACTTATGTGGGCCGAACCGGAAATGGTAAACTATTGCGCTTCTAATAGTACCAGTTGGTAAAGAATTTATGGTTTTCAAGTTTATTTGTGTCCCGTTCTACAAGCCTTTTCTTCTAATTTTTTAAATAAAAGGGTTTAAAATAAATGTGAAAAGAAATTAAGGTTTTGTAAATTTTATTAATCTAATTTTTCTAAAATTAGAATGCAACAAAAGTTACTCAATTTTTTCCAGAACTGTGAACATTAAGCAAAATTCTCCTTGGTTTAAAGAATCATCGATAACTAAAAGTCGTTCTGTTTGGTTGTCCGAGAGGAAATCATTTCAATCACAAGGCAGAAAAATTTGTCTAAATAAGATTATTGACAGGTGAATCTCTTAAATGATTATACCCGGAAATGTATGAGACAAAAATCTTTATTGAAAGATTAACAGATAAAAGTTATTATTAGGCGCTTGAGGGCAGGTAACACACGTTAAATTCTTTTAATCACATTTTAAAGTGACTTAATTGCTTGTGAAAAAACGTCTATACATTTTCGAACTTGCCGGGCTGTTGCAACGCCATGCAGGAAGTTGCGGTTCAAATTGTAAACATTGTTGCCGGCGTGTAATACGTCATTTCCAGCCACGTGAGGATGGATCTGTGTTGATAAGGTGCTTGTAATTTAAGTATTGACCGTGTAATATTGGTTGTAAGCAAACGATTTACGTTTTGATGTTTATTTTTTAGATTGATGACATATACAGATAAATGGCAAATTTTATCAGGATACCTCTGAAAGAAACAGGCGAAGTTGATTTAATACAACCTTTAAAAAGTTTGATTACTGACGTCTTCACTAGCCAAACCAGTGATGATCTCACAGAATCTATTTCGGAATTAAATAAGCTAAGAAAAACAGCGTCGTACAGAATACTAGATATCAGTGAAAATTCCTTAGATATTTTGTCAAGGTAAATTTTATCTGAAAATTAGTTTTATTAAATCCTTAAATCGATTTATTTTAAACAGATATTACGACGAATTTAAAGGGTTAGAATCTAAAGTGCCACTTACAGGACTCCAAGTAAAAATTTTAATACGCAGTTAAATTACATCGTAGACTTTATTTACTATTCTTTTATGTAGGTAAACTTTAAATGGGTAGACGCATTTGACAAAGGCTCATTTTTTGGAGGCAAAATGGAACTTAGTAATAAATTACAAAGTTAAAGGTTTCACAAAGATGCTTATAAATGTTATAATTTCTAGCTATATCTTCGGTGCAATTTGAAGAAATGTGTATATTATTTAACATAGCAGCGTTGCAAAGCCAAATAGGAGCCAACCAAGCGACAAATACGGATGACGGTCTTAAATTAATGGCTAAGTTATTTCAAGTAAATGTATAATTTGGGAATTAATTTTTTTATCCTAATAGTAATATATTTTTAGCAAGCAAGTGGAGTCTTTTCCTATATTAAAGGTCTAAGACTGAAAAGTGACCCTCAAGAGTACACACGCGATTTATTCCCGGCAACTCTCGAAGCTCTCTCTTCCTTAATGATTGCTCAAGCTCAAGAAAGCTTCTTTTTTAAAGCAACTAAAGGTGATTTATTTTCTAAAAGAGATTATAAATTTATTTATTTTGATAAAAATTATGCAAAACAAAAATTTCCAGATCAAATGAAAGATGCAATCATAGCAAAAGTTAGTTCTCAATGCGAAGAATTTTACTCTAATGTTTTAGCTCAAATGCAAAAAGAAAATTTAAAACCACTGTGGGAAAAGGTATAGAACAGGATAAATTTATAAAAATAATCAAAAATTTTTTAAATTTAATGTTTTTTTATTTATTAGGAGTGGGTGCCTATAATCGCCAGTAAGCAGGCTGCTTATCACGGAATTGCAGAATATTATCAGTCTCGGGTAGCAAAGTCTAAAAAATCCATAGGCGAAGAGTTGGCTCGGTTAACCCATTCGTTAGATCTACTCAGAATTGCAGAGAGCCGATTCCAAGCCCCTATTTACAGGGATTGGATTGAGAAAGCTCAGTCTTCCTACGATGAGACGAAAAAAGACAATGATTTTATTTATCACGAAAGTGTACCAGACATCAAATCGTTGCCGATTATAGGCAAAGCCACTTTGGCGAAATCAATATTAGTTACTGGTAGGCTGAGTTTTAGTTTCGTAGGTCTATTCGAATCAATGTCCTCAGTAGAAGAACAAGCAACTATAGATATGGAAAAAATGTCTCTAGCATTTGTTGAGGTTAAAAAATTAAAAGAACACGCGGAAGCGATGAAAAGGTATTTGCAATTCGTACCGCTAGACGGTGTTTACTTACTTCCGGCATGTTAACAAATGGCGGAATCAAAATACACGTGTTTTTTAATTTGCCTCGTGTTTTACGATGCATTTCAGTATTCTAACTGGTTTGGATAATCTCCGAGATAACTCATCACCGCCAGCGAAAAAAGAAAAATGTTGCAGAATGATACAAAAAAGTGGTTTTTCCGTCATTGAGAAATTAACTAAAGAAGTTCCCGACATGCTGGAAAAAATTGTTGACAGTTTAAATGAGGTATTAAAAAATAACTCAATGACCTTAAAGTAAAAGTAATTAAATTCAATTATAATTTGTTTCGTTTTTTCAGGCAGAGAAAACGCTAAAACAAGAAACCAGTCGCACCAAAAACCAGTAAAATTAATTGCAGATCAAACGGGCTTCAAAGATTTTGTTGTCAACTTTAAAGAAAAAAAAAAAGCTTTAGGTACATTAAAAAATTCATTTATTACAAAAATAACATCTATTCTTCATACAATAAATTACTTATTTAAAAAAAAATAAATAGATTAAATAATTAAGCAGCAGCATAAATATTTATGACTGTATCAAAATAAATAACTAAAAAATATTAAGTTCTAAAAAACTTTCTTCTACGCCGAAACTCTCCGGCAACGCCCAGTAACTTCATCTCGTATTCTACCACCAGGACACGGAGGTAAACCACATGTGACGCACAATGAACGCGGTCCAACGTGAGATTTAACATGTCCGACGGTAACTTCATCACCTGCAGCGGCCTCCGAGGCGTCTACATCTGTAACAACTTCGTGGCTTTCCGTAGTCGACACTGATGTAAAGGATTTATCAGGTAAGCCCATTTTCCTTTCTATTGGAACTGCCTGTGCCAGCATTAAAAGGCAAATGAAGGTGACAAAGCTGAGTAATACTTTAGGCTGCATATTGAGTCGTGTATGAGAATTTTGAGTCTCCAAGTTCGTTCTTTATAAACATTTTATTAGCTTGAGGGGACATTCCCTGATATTGCGTCGCACTTCCGATCCGAAGAAAAACCACGAACCGGAATAGGATTGCAAACGATTAAAGACGTCATCATTTGGTGTTGATTATATGTTTGGGTGAATTTAAATGGCTTGTTATGAAAGAGGTTTTTTGGGGTTTTAATATTCGGAGGTTTTGTGCGTGATGTGGTTACGGATTTTCCCTGTGGGTGATTCATATAATATCTAAGGCATTTATCATACGTGATATTTTTTGAATCTTGCATTAGAATATTGCATTAAAATATTGCATTAAGGCTTATGAACTTGAAATTCATGCATTTGATTAGGCAAATGTGGAGTTATCCAGAATAGAACGGAATAATGATTTAATTCGTTTTTATTATTAATTAATCTTGAAATAAGAAAGTTAAAATGATTATCAAATGATCAGATTAATATTGAATAACCGAATATTTGGGAAGGTATTTAAATATGTGTGTGTAGTGTTATTTTCAATATCTAATTGTTTTTTTTTTAATCGTTTCCCGGTCATTAACATTGACTTATGAGTCATGTTTTACCTTCCACAACTGGGTATTTCCAGTTGTAGAAATATTTATAGAAGGAAATAACACTTAGAGCTTCTGTTTGCATTCTAGTTAAGTCATAGTCAGTCATTCATAAAAAAAGACTGGATTTTTCACTTCACGGGGAACGGACAGTGGAATCTATTTATTTTTATTCATCAGTGCCTTTTGTATAGGATGCAATTCTGCTTTAACATTTTGAATATTCAGAAATCTGCACTCTGTATCACTGGATTACTTACAGTTAGAATGCATTTGCCAAACGTACATTTGTATATTCCATAGTTTTCTTCATTAGGCAAATAGTTTTATAAATTTTATTAAGCTATTATGTTGTGTTTGTTACATATGAACTGATAATTGAAAATTTCTACAAATTTGAAGTTATTAAAACTTTAAATGTCTCACTGAATTGATTATAATAACTGAAATTTGATTTCATCAGCTCTAGGATTTCATCCTACACATTCACTTCTACTGGCTACAATTTCCTAAACGGTCAATGGAATTGACGCAAATACGTAGGAATAATGAAGTGGTAATTCAACTTGAGCTAAAATGGGGAAGTTTTCAATATCCAACGTCATTAGGGTGTGTTTAGACTTACGAAAGTTGCAATAAGGGATATCCTGAAGACACTTTTTAATTAATTGGTCAGTTTGAATATTATTATGCTGAGTCATAATGAGCAGTCACTTTATGCTTGTGAAAAGCGCGTGAAATTAGCTAGATTAAAACTTCTCCCACACGTTATTAAATAGAAATATAAAATATATTTTAAGTTTGACTTAGAACTAGTTGTAGGATATTTAATGGTAAAGGGTCACATTTCATTAAAATAATATTTTATTACCGTTTGATAAATAATTACTTGATACTTCAACACGGAACTTGTTTCTTAAAGCGATTAATAAGTTTCTTCAGAGGTTTTAATGTTTGTTGAGGTAGAAATTCCATTAATCAATTTTAGTCGTTATTTTTGTTCACATTAATCGGTTGCAGGTAAACTTTGTCTTAAAAATGTTAAATACGTTATTCTGTTTCTTATTATCATTTGCATTGTTGCGCATGCTGCAGGTAAAAACGAACGTTTGACTAATATTTTAACTTGTTATTCTATGATGGATCAACAGATCCTACGAAACCAGTTGGTGACCTGAGTCCCCGTTTTTTTCATGCTGGTTTTGATGATGAAGACTAGTAAAAAGTTTTACAATTCCTGAGCTATAGAATTTGAAATATGCAGAAAAGAGATGTAATTAAACTTTTATTTGCTTCAGTAGGAATTTAAATATTCCTGTAGAACATTTGGTTTATTTGTAATGATACTACATTTCAATAATGAATAATTTTTAAGTTTGTTAACGTTGCTATTTTGTAAGGATAATTAACCGCTGAATTTAATTGGTTCTTCCATCACCACTGTCTCTGGATCTTGATTAATGTTTATAAAATTATTTTTTGATAAATGACAAGTTTTTAGGAAAGTCAAAAGTATACCTTCAGTAAACCCTGCCAAAACGAAGCAGGCAATGACCATGATAAACATGATGGTCAATTTCATTTCCTTGCCTTGTAACGTAGGTGAATTGTACATTTTGTATCTAAGCTTCTGCACTAGCGGCATTAAAAAATTAAACTGGTTTTATAACCAGTGACGTCATTATATGTGACTTTCTGCATGGATAGGTTAACAATGTTGAATGTCACAGGTTGTAAAGTTCATTTAGGGTATTGAAATAATTTAAGGGGTTAAGATGTAGTTTCTTCAATGAGACTGGAATTTTTGCTTTTATCAGCTTTTTTCAAATAATGAGCAGTTCAATTTTAAAAGTGATCATGCAATTGATTTACTCTTTCCCTATCATATTTTGTAGCTAAATAAGCTTATCTTATGAGAACATGGCGTGAAATACCTACAAGTTTTATAATAATATTAATCCAAGCTTTAAAATGATGAGTTTTTTTATTAGTTTATTACTTTGAAATATTAAGAAAGTACAGAACGATTAAAATTTGGGATGACATTGAATTAAAATGTTTATAGAACACCGATGTAAAAATCTGGATAAGACTTTTTTTTGTAACTTCCTACACGCGTGCGGCTAGAACGAGCTAAATAATTTCAAATGCATTTGAAAAAAAAAATCAGCATCTTGCCAAAAAAATGTTGTATACTTGCGACAATGAGAACAGCGTAAACGAAGGCAAAAATAATAATGCACTGTAATTGATTTGATGTTTTCATATTGTCCGCTCGTGACCATTAGGTTTTGTAGGAAATCAACTTAATCCGGCTTTAGGATAATTAATTTTTATTACTACCTAGAAAGAAACGGTACTAGTTTATGAGCTGAATGTAAGAGATTTTACAGTAACCAATCATAACATGTAACATAAGCGACTATATTTTTCAATATATGTTTGCTATGTATTGTTAATTAACTACTGAATAGTATTGGTTTGGTTTGGTTTGGTCCGTGGTGGGGAAAAGTTAAAGTATTTATGGATTCTTGATCAAAGGTAACTAATTGAACACTTGCAATTTTTAGTCATAACTTTTGTTCTTAGTCAATACATAAATCTGCTATTAAGATAATTAAATGGAAAACTTATTCGAATTATTTGTAGCGTCGAAGTTGAGTGCTTTGAAAGAGGAACTTTCCTTCAAGTTCCCTTCAATAGATGGCGTTATACTACCACTAGCCAGCAACATATTACTCATCCGTTACAACACAAGCACTGAACAAATTTTTAACATGTTTAGTTCTAACTTGTAGAATCCGCAACTGCACAATGCATTTCTAACAGCTCTAGTGAATGTCAACAAAATGAACTTTTAATTAAATTTACAAAAGATTACAACTTTTAAAGTACACAGATTGGAATGCTTATTTTTAACACAATATAAATATAAAACAAAACTTGTAATTTGCAGTTAAGGACAGTGGTACTAAATTTTCAGAAATGTTTGAACTAACGAACCAATTAAAAAACATCTAATATACTTCGAGTGAAGAATCTTCAATTCCTTAAATACTTCCAAAAACCTAAAAATAGAGCATAAAATATTATAACATAAAATGAACAAAAATCCCCGACATAATCTTACTCTTAAGTAATTGAACCCCTCTTTGAAGAAGCGACAAAGACTCACTTCTTCCTAACGTCTCCCGCTGAAAATATCCACCGGCGTGGCACGCGGTAAAACGCGAATCACCTT
>JAQGAS010001514.1:0-18460 GCA_034686365.1 Pachymerium ferrugineum
AACTATTTAAATTTAGAGAATTTTATTTTGCAGAAGTGTGCAAGAATCTAACCCTAGGAAATGATATTACTTCACTTGCATAAAAAATAAAAGATGAAGTCATTTAATACCACAGTTATATGCTGACAACTGCCTATATCTGAACGATTAAGGGTCCCTTAATGAGAGATCGTTAATGATGACTCGTCTACTTTCTTGGGCGAGTCAGTTTAGAATCCTTTAGGAATATTAGGCGTTTATTGAATTTCAATTTTTTTTTTTTATTATACTGCATAAACATATTTTAAGAGCAGCATACATACAAGTAAATGAATTTATAAATACAAATATAATTACTGATTTAGATCCTTAACAGTTAAAAATATTGATTTGTGTAATCATTAAATCAACTTCATTAACTTTTGGCCTTCATATATTATCAATGAACATCTGCCAACAGTTATACACCCGGTTTGAAGTTAATATAAACGTAAACAGACCCACAATAATTTCCTGATAAATTTCCTTTTAAGCTTTATAAATTCGTTGGATAAGCAGAATAATATAAGTCAGCTGGATGATAGAATTAAATGTAATATAATTAATGTCATTTTATTAGTTCTGCTTGTAAAAGGGATAACAAACTTTACGACCTTTTGTTGGTTGGAGAAATGCTTTTTACGGACAAACAATAATAGTTGGATTGCGGCTGTTTGCACAATACCACATTGTATTGTAGAAGTAAAAAAAAAAAAAAGATTGTAAAGCTGAAGTTGTTTATAACTTCAAGCTATATATCGGTTTTTCTTTTCCTGTGGGAGACCTTCACCTCTTTTCAACAATAGTGCTGTCTGCAGTATCCGGTGTTTACAATTTTTGTTCAAAACTTTGAAACTAAAAAAATAGTTTGGTAAATTAATAAAAAATGTCGCAATATTAAAAATTAAAGTTAACTCTAAAAAATTTGAATTCGCTGTCGATGTTGCGAGCGTTTTTGTATGTGAATTATGTAAAAATTATTCCATATTCAGTTATTGACTAAAGCGTAAAAAAAAGAAAGCACACAAGTGGTTATACCTGAAACTCCCATTACATTTTTTTTGAAAAGGCCGGTAAATGTCTTTCCCATTGTAAACCAAAAATTTCATTTTAAATTCAATTTTTCTTCCTCAACATTTTTTTTTTTATTGCGGAAGTTTTATTATTACTGAACGATTATGACGTTTCTCTTTCCTAGAATTGAATATATCTTTTTCCTTATTTTTCTTTTCAGCACTTACGAATGACAGTAAACGGAGACGGACAATGCCGTGTGCAGCACTTATGGTTCCAAACAATTTTCGACATGCTTGAACATTTTCGTATCCATCCAATACCCCTCGAATCTGGTGGCGCATCTGATGTAACTCTAACTGACTTTGTAATGGCAGTTGATTCAGTTAGTCCGGGCAGTTCTCCTGAACATACACCCATGCATGTAGAAACAACTTCTAGACCTATGAACGGTTTAGGAATCCATTCCAGAGCGCCACGAATTCCAGAATCGCGTGAAATCATAACTAATCCTGGTTCTGTTAGAACTCGAACGGAATCGCTGGAAAGACTTCAGAATGAGCAACAACTCGGGGTTCATGGTCGAGCTATTGAAAATACGTATTCTTTCGTGTAAAGAAATGTTCTATAACTATTTCTAGTCATCTTTATGGTGTGATACGAAATGAATCAAATAATTTTTTTGTAATTTAACAAAGTTTATTGTCAGTGTTGGCATTGCTATTGGAGAAACCTGGTGTGTCAAGCAAAGTCACATGCTGCATAAGAATTTATCTGGCGAATCAAGATCGCGCTTAAATAAGTGAACAAATATTTTGAGAGAGAAGAGTATACTGGTAAGGAACAAGTGATATCAACGTTTTGGAGTAAATTTTTGGAATTTGCATAGGTCTTCTAGAAAAGATAAAAAGTTTAGCTTTTTTGCAATGTTGAAAGATTATCTCATTTTTTAAACAACTTTTTGAGATGTAAGAAATAAATATTACAGGATATTGTCGGACAATGGCGCTGTGTGTGGCCAATAGAATTGAACGAGTTTAAATTACTTACACTAACAAGATAGCTTGGAAACTTAAAGAAGTTTAATTTCATTGGTCAGTAGCACATTGGCCATATGGGGACACTTTTAACATCAAGTGTGCCTTGATGTCCCAGCTAAAAAATTTTGTGGAAAGAGTGGAGAAAATTTGCTCAAAACTTTCTGTAGAATTTTACGGAAAATCTCTAGATTTTCTTTGGAATTCTACAGACGTTTTCTCTTGAATTTTGTAGAATATTTTAGCTAAAGCCAAATTAAATCTCAAGAAAGACCTCTTTTGTTTTTACATCAAGTTAAGCGTAATGAAAGAGCAGAATTAAAGCTGTTTGGTGTTCTTCAGTATGTTACTGTTGCTACTTGTATGATTCCTTGTGTCTGCCGTCTGGTGTAATTTCTTTACACCTTTGTTCCTTTATTGGAAAAGTTGAACAGGCAGTTTCTTTGTTGATGACAGAAATCTGTTTACGGTGGCTTGTGGACTGGTTTAAATCCATTATAATTTATAATGACAGTAAATGAAACAAAAGCGTTTGTATGTAAACTAAGCTTTCAACGTGATTTTATTACAAATATACAAAACTGGTGATACTGACAAGTACGATAAACATTTTCTAATACTTGAACCCATCTGAAATTGAGTATACCCCACTTTCTAAATTCTTCCTATTAGAAACAGAATTTTATATAAAATACAAATGAAATTCGTGCAATGAAGAATATATTTTTAAATATTTTAAAATATAAAAATCGCCTTGAGATAAACATTCTGAAATTGTGGATAATGTATTGTTAATATCAACAAACACTTTTTAAAATCCGTTCAAAATTGCGGAAGGTTTGGATCATATTTGCAAACAATGTCAACACTGATAAGTTTTATTCGTAAATGTTGGAATTTTTGTGATGTATGGATTAAATTTGTTGGGAGGAAGAGACGATTTCTTATTATGGTTGTACATAATATACATATAAAAGATATTCCATTGCCATGCCCTTAATTTATTTTAAGGTATAACTTTTTTATTTTAGCTATGCATAAAAACTAGTCCTAATTTGTTATTTCAAGTTATTTATATTTGTGGTATTGACATCGATTACAGATGCAATTTTAACTTGAACAAAAAAGAAAATAATACAGGAAGTTATGTCAAGTACTAATTTTTTATTAACATTGCTTCAAATTGATGTATTTTTGGATGTTGAAATTTTTTTATTGTAAATGGATATTATATTAAAGGTAATGAAAAAACTTCAATGAAATTACTAATTAAAGTTTTTAAACTTGCTATGTCTTATCAACGACACTAGATGGCGTATAAATCAGTAAAATGTTTGATCAATAATGTCTACAGATGGCGATAGCTCCTTACTCCGGTCGTGACAAGTAAACTAGTAGGTCACAGTAAAAATATTAAAAGATAACCGCGGAATTTCAATGGATGATTATTAAAGCCCACGTGTGTGGTGGATTAACCGAAAGACAGTAACTGCGCTGGCGGCGACTTTATTCTCGGTACAAGCGGGTGGCAAGCAGGCGGCTCTTAGTAAACTGATACAGTTGAGCGAGCTGTATGCCGGTCGGCGCAGAGCCAAATCCCATCAACCACGCAAGTTTGTGGTTTGATCTTATCGCGGTTGTAAACGAAGGGGGAAAGGAAGTTTAAGATTCCACTTTCTTGTTTTTATTTATTTATTATTTAAAACACTAAACTTTCATGACTGCGTCTAAAAATTAAAATTCCCAACATTGACGTCACAATTATCAATATTGAAGAATGTATTACTTTTTTAAAACCCTTTAAAAGTAATGATGTGTGCTTAACCTTAGACAAAGAAAGGTTAACTAGGCCGTTTATTTATATTTAACGGCCTCATTTACATATCAAGAAACGACAAGGTGGAGGCCAAACGGTTTCTTCCGCCCGATAACAACTGCATGTCGGCTGCTTTGATGGCGTGTCACGCCGATTCTCTTATCTTTAATCCTAATCGGTCGAGTGGGGGCGACCCTGGAGAAACTGATATTTGTACATGCCTACACCTCAATAGCGGCAATTACAGCTCTTTTATCTGGAAAGTTGAGAAGAAAAACAAAAAAAAAAAGGGTTCGTAAAGAAAAATAAACAAAATAATAAAAAAAAAATGTGGCGGTTAACAATTTTGAATGTTGGTTTAATGTTTTGTTGTTCATTTTATGAGCGACGTCTAGTGCCAAACATTCCAAACTAGTTTTTATAGACGGAAATGAGAAACTCTTGTTTTTAAATGAAGTTAAAAACGGAAATTAAAATAGTTCTAGATTTCAATTGAGTTTTATAAGACAATGATCAACTAGGTTTATTTAAAATTATTTTTGAAATTTAAAAAAAAAAGTAAAAATGCCGCATAACTTTCCTGCATAGTACCTGAATCTAACCTGCTCCCTCTTTTGATAGGAATCGATTCTCCCGTTTTAAGAAAGGACAAATCCCTTTTATAGGCTGTAACAAAATAAAACTAGGTTACTGTAAACAAAATGAAAAATGTGAAATAGTTACTGAAACAACTAATATGTAACTATTTAACGTAATTAAAACAATTGAAAACTAAAGCTGAATTTGAATAGGTTTTTTTTTTATTTTCAGACTCCACTGGCAAGAAAAACCAGATTGTAAATTCTCTACGTTCATTCATTTCTTAAAATTACTCGATTATATTCGCCAGTGGTAGAAAAAGTAAGGATTCGTTCTGCCACTAGGTGGTGCACGTAACTCGTTGGTCATAATTTTTTCCTCCTTGTAGTGATAGTGAGTGTGCGATCGAATTTAGTGGAAAAGAGAGAGACAGTGATGCTGCATTTGCTACGTATACAGCCGATTGGGCTGACAGTGAGTCGTAGCCGGTGAGAATAAGACATGAGGAGGCCGAGGCCAGGATGAAGGACTGGCCAGCGTTGTTGACCGTGGTGAGCATGGCCGTGTCGGTGTCGGTCGCGGCCGGCGTTGAAGTGGGATCGGCGGTGGCAGCGGCGCAGGAACGGGCGCTGCTCGAAGTGGTGTTGTTCGAGACGACGGAGAGCGGCAAATATCGTACCTACACGTATGAGTTGTACGGACAGTTTTCCGGAGCGGGGGCTAAGTTGAGTGCGGAAGGAGACATCGTGCAGGTAAGATTAAAATTTTTTCATTACTATTTTTTTTTGAGAAGTGATTTTATTAACGAGGTGTTTATTACATTATTTATTTAAATGTTAATGGAATCTTTTTCCTCTTCAAGATATTTAAAAAAATCTTGAAATTTATTAAACCTCGTTTTAAATGGTATTTTTCTGCTGTGATTTCTTAGATGAATATTTTTAGTTTTCTCCCCCTGTTTTGGATGAGTTTGCCGTTTGTGGGGCATTTTAAAACTTGAACAAATCCCTTTTTATGTTGAGGATTTACGTTTCGTTGAAATGATGATTTCAGCAAACGTTGAATGGTTTTCTCTTCTCTTTTAATTCTTTGAAGGATGTCAAAAATTTGAATTTCAGATTTTGGCTCGAAAAGTTTTATGTGGGTAGATTTCCTGGAATTGCAACCGTAGTATCGTCAAGATTCACCGGTTCATTCGTTTATGTCAAATGAGATAAACATATTTATTAGATTTATAAAGATTACAACCTTTAAAACCAAAATTGGCACATAAAATCTACAGATTTACTAAGATTTGTTTGAAAAATCATTTAAATTCTGGAAGATTTATACTTTAATAGAGGTAAAATGCTTAGAGATTTACAAAGATTTATTCTATAAAAGATTTTAAAAAATCTCTATTCTGAATCTTATAGATTTACATAGTCAAGTGAAATCTTACAATTCAAGACATATTACACGACTTTCGGAAAAACGTGATAAAAGAAGCACGCGTACCTTAAATAAAAAGAAAAGCGGTGAATTTCACTGGCATTTCTTTTTCTTTGAATGAGGTCTGGAAACACCAGGAGCGAGCGAGTGATGAATGCGTCGTTACAAGACTATGTGTTGTGAATATGTGGCTCCTTCTTTCATGGTCATTGACTTCACTTCCGACCAAGTTCAAAAGAAGCCGCACTCTGCCTCCCTGGCGCCGGCCCAGGGCCTTAGGGCGGGCGGCACAAGCAAAAGTGGGCTTTGGTGCGTCTCATGACAGGCCTGCCGCAATCAAAGGCAGAATGCCAAGCTGAGACCCCCTGATCTTAAAAAGGCCGAGGATAGACAAGTTTACAGCCAAGACTTTTATGAATGTACAGATTGAAAGTGCGACACAGGTTTATGACACTTGACTCTTATTTGAAAAGTTTCTTTGTTGGCCTTATTTCTCTTTTTTTGTAAACACTTGCAAGACGTTTGAAATGTTTATTTTAAGTTTTTTTTTTTTAAATTTCAGAGATATAATCTTTTTCTTTGTAAGTTTTAAATTTAAGATTGCGCTTTGTGTTTTCTTCATATGGGAAGAGAAAGACAATATTGAGCACAGACCATAAAAGAGAATAGCTGTTTAATTAATTTTGGAATGGAGGCAGGAGTGTTAGAGTTTAAGAAGGAATTTGGATTTGAAAATTCAAAATTCATGATTGCATAGTTAACACTGATTATATACTTCGACTAAATTCAAACTAACCTAATAAATTCATAAAAAAAGTTCCATTTGGCTTCCATGCCAGAGGAGGACCTCCAAGGAGAGCTCGAGAGACACTACAAAAAAGGTAGAAGTTGGAATGTGCTGAACTTCTTCCATAAATATACTTCTATACATGGTTAATGACCAGAAACCAGAGAGACTTAACTACTTTATAAGGTGTATTCATCTCTTTTAGATTGCTGGTACATTTTGAATGTAGGTAGTTGATTGCTTATCTGTAAGTCTGAAATCTAATTCTGAACTTCTAATTCCAAATTAAAGTTGTAATCCAGTTAGGTGGCTTAGGATAACGTTATTTAAAGTCAAAGTTTGTAAAATAGTGAAAGAAGTTGAAGCATGCAACTTGGAGAAGCTTGAATCATTTCCATTTGTGATATGATTGAAGCTGGAGTAGATCTGACACCTGCCATATTTCAGCAGGAATTACGTACAGACAGAACTGTCAATTACATGATTTCAATACATTTTGCATTAGAACAACCAGAAATGCGTTCAGTTAGAATTTTTTTTTAAATCTTTGAGTGAATCGATTGACAATGAGAGATTATTCAATAACCTACACATTTATTCACTAGACAATGCAGATAGAGAATTGACAGGTTAAAGGCGCCTTGCCAAAATTTGAGTTTAGAAATTGTGTTCTAAGTTATGAGTAACAATTAATGAAAGAGTGTGACCGGCAAGTAACAATAATACCATTTGCTTCAGCTATTGTAGAAAAAGGAACTGAAATCTTCGTGACACAGCCTTTTTCTACAAGCTTTGCAGATGGTTAGCAAAAAAGTTTTACCGTTTGAGATCTTTCCAAGGAAATTGTTATCCTCATTCAGCGTCCACTTGACCTTGGCGCCTTGATAAATGGTCAAAGCGGCACTTGTGAATTACAGGAGAACTCTTGCCAAATTGTTATAACTCATTATTGATTAGCTATGATACTGCTCTTTCTCGAGTTTCAAACTTTCCTAAAATAGACTATAAACAAGCGGAATACTTTTCTCCCTTTTTGTGGTGAAACTTGAGGAAGCAACATCCATTACGTGAACTTCCATCTCAAAAAACTAAAACAACAAACATAAGATCCATTAGTTGTGGAATGTAGATACTGATTTTCTTTGAAATATTCAAGGGTGCATCTCTAAGAGGATGAAAAAAAAAATTACCAGGCATTTTTATTCCCATGTGTAGACTCGTATCTATGCATAAAACACATGGATTACATTTTAAATGACATGCACGGGAAGTTTGAGAAATAACTTCCTGACATATAAAGTCAGTTTGATTTTTTACAAGATTTTTCTTTAAATATTCAACCAACTTTCTGTCAGGAAGATCTGAAGGCACTAGAATGTAGAGTTAAAAGATATTTTTCAACAAGAAAAAAAAGAAGAAGAAGAGAAAAAATGAGGCTTAACGGTGACAGCGGCTGCTAGGGCCATACCCGACACAAAACAACATGGGACATCATCATAAATGTGATTATCTTAATAATAAAGGGTAGTTTTGTCCTTTTATTAAATGAAGGAGCACATTGCAGGATGGTGAAGATTCCAAACTTCATATTGTACACGCATATGTGGCCATTGTAAATCCAGTTCAAGAGTCGTCGGTCTGTATAGAACCCACAAAAAACTAACTGATAGTGAATCCGATGAGGATCTGCTTCAGATGACGACTCTGAAAAAAAAATTAGGAGATTTGTAGGTCGGTTAATTTTGCTGATGGTATCCTACAGTGTATTTCTAGTTCAGTTTTAAAGGCTTAATGATGTTAAAGATCAGCGGTAACCTCTACAAGAAAGTCACTTGTAGGATGTTTCTGACCGGGTGCGTCATATCCAGCAGAAGAATAAAGCTTAACACTTACAACAACAGCTAAGGTCCAGCAGAATCAACTGACCGCGAGGAGGTAGAGTCAGACATGCTTTACTTGCTCCATAATAAAGTATAATCAGTCATTGATGACAAACACTAGAGAGAGACTTAACATTTTTATGAAGTATATTCAGCTCACACCAAGCAAAAAAGGTTACAAGATATGAAATTAAATTTATTCCTCCTATCCAAAAATCTTAAAATTAAATTTAACATACAAAATCATCTACTTCATACATGAAAAACCCTAAGACTATTTAAACTAATTGAAATTTGTGGTGTGAAAACAGCGCAATGAAATGCTTTAAACTAATAATTACACTATGATTTTTCCCTTAAATGCAATTTAAAATTTAGAAAAAAAAAAGTTTTTTTTCCCTCCCTTAATCTTCCATTAACCTAAGGTTAATGACAAAACAACAGGGCTGTTTACCTATCCGTAAAATGATCCATTAAATTCTCCAAAGGGGGGGTGGGGCAGAAGACCTCTGATGGTAGAAACTTAAATGAAGCAGACGAGCAACCCCCGCAACCCAACAAATTCGTTTCCCTGCATTGCACTTAGTCCCTAGGGTGAAGCTCAATACTCACTTTGCACACTGTTTTTCAACTATTTTTTTTTCTTTCTCTCCTACACAAATGGTGGAACCAGAGAAAAATGGATGAAAAAATTGAATGTTTTGGTTGATTTATCAATTCAGGATCAATTTTTATTGGATTGGGAATTCAAAACCCTTGGATCAATTTGGTTGGATGTTTACTTTGGCTCAAAAGAGCAAACTGAATGTAAATGGGGATATTCCTTGTTTTTTTAAGAGATGCTTCAAGAATAGGATGGAGGAATAATTGTCGTTGATTCTGTTTGTAGAAGAAATGCGACTACTTAAGCCGTACTTGACAGAACCAATCAAAAAACCCCAAACTGTACTATTGAATAATAATGGCACCCATCCAACAACAAAGAAATATAGAAGTCAATAGCTATGTCGATGGATTGGATCATCGAAAAGCAACATCAATCACATTAGTTCACATTAGTTCACTTTAGATGGATTAAGTAAAGTTGGATTCGGTTTGGACCTGAAATTCGTCATTAGGTTTTAAAAAGAATAATAACGCTGCTATGGTCTTGTGCCTCAAAACTGAGCTGGAGGTACAGTGTATAGTACTGACTGGCCAACCAATAGCTGCCCTCTCTAAACAAGTGGAAACCCTAAATAAACAGTGATATAATCTAATAAACATCTCTATGATCATCACGCCTTATCAGATATAAATTTTTTTTTAGATAAAGCTGTACCTACAAACACGACACATTGAACTTTTTTTTTTTTGCCTGATTAATTTTTTAACAAGTCCCAACACGTTGAAACGTGTTTCTGATAGCGAGTTACGGGTGTAAAATGAATAGTGCAAACTGTCATTTACATTTTGAAAGGTGCAAATTTGGGAAATGGTTTTACTTTTGGCTGCCTAAGCTGTATTTTTATCAATACAAAGAAGAAAAGGCTTTGCAAGCTTTTTCGCTTTTTTGAGCTTAAAAAGAATATTAATGTACATTTATGGAAGACTAGTGGCTTGCATTCAAACCTGCCGAATGTCTCGTCATATGACTCAAAAGTATTGACAAGTAGGCATGTGCGACTGAACAATACCTGTGTAAAGAATGTCGTCTTTTAGCACATATCGACTCACAATCCACACTCATAGTAACTAAGCTAAAAATTTAGCTTACAAGAACAAAGAGTTGCTTTGCAAAAGAGTTGCTTTGCAAAAATCTGTATCCCCTTACGTATGCCATAAAGAAATGAAGTTGGTAATGCCACGGCTAAACGCTGTCAGCTTCAACTGTGGTTGTTTATTCAGCATCTACTATTTTCTAGTAGTATGGAAGTGAGTCGCATTCTTGTTAAGTGATATGCGCAGCTACTGTCAACATTTCTAGTATTAACCAACATGGAAACTTGTATACATGTTTTGAGGATTTAGAAAATCGACCAAAAAATTGATTTCATTTGACATATGTTCAGCCTCTGGGTGGTTTGCCCTTTCCATACACGAAAAAGTTCAATTTTTTGTGTAAAGAAGAATAAAGCTTAAATGCCGCCAGCGGAAGCGCAAATAGGGAACCATTGAAAAGAAAGAACTCTAGTAGCGTTGCATATAACGATAATACGACCAGTTCTGTGGCTCAGAAAAACATTTTCAAGTCGAACCAGATTTATTTCAAGACTATTGACAGTAAAGACAAAATAAAATGACAGATCCAAACTTCATACTTAGTTAATCAGAACTAACATGTAAGAAGAAATGACTCTTAACGGGCAATACAAAAATTAAGAGTTAGAAAACATCCAAGGAAAGAAAAGAAATTAGGCCACAATAAAAACATAAAGTTTTTGTTATGCATTTTTTTGTTTACTTCTTAAAAGATAGAGGCACTTATCAATTCAACTCTCCCTCTTACAAATACATTTTCATCTCATGCGTCATTCTGACATGTGATCTGTTTAGCTTCTGTATGGTTCCTTACTTCAAATAAAAATAGAAAGGCCTTTCTTGGTGAAACCACAGTAAACTATTAACACAGTAATCTGTAATAAAAAAAAGTAAAATATAAACCAATCAACATTTGGTTTATATTTTACATATTTAGTATAGCTTTGAAAATTTTTGTAATCATCATCATTTTTTTTCAACGGCTTTACTTCAAACTCAACAACAATCCAAGCAGTGTATTCAAAATTAAAATTGATCTTTACGATTTGCATTGGTTAAGTCGTTCTTGAGACATGCAGTAAATCAATCTTTGGTCTTAAGAGTTACTCCCTTATCTCAAAAACGAATTAAAAAGCACAAATAGTAAAACCCAATTTGAATTTTCCTTTACAGTTTTGTTTTCCTACAAATAACCACAGCAGCAATACTGTTAATCGATTTTAAAGGGAAAATGACACGGGGGCCATTCACCTCTCAACACACCAGGTCGGGAGTTTTCTCTTTTCATTCTGTTGTTGCCAATTCAGCCATTAAACTCCATCAGGCACTATCCACAAAAGGCACTTCTTTCTAATAAAAAACGTTCTAAAAGAATCAGATCTTTGATATTTATACAGAACTAGCGCTGTGACCCTCTAGAGTGGCAGCAATGGGTGCTTTGCACACAACAAACCAGCAGCTTGAAATCAATCTAGCAAAGTGCTCTGCTTATTGGAATTGGGGAAATAGAGAGGTAAGAAGAAAGTACCTACAAGGCATAAATGGGTAACCCGTTTGCTCAGTCCTGGTGGCAGTTTTCAAACTTTTATGACCACAGCCAACCATCACATACAGTGCCACATTGAATCGCGTGCCGAATAGTGATCGAGCTTTACTAGTGAATATGAAAACAAACCAGGAAAAAATACTGAATTTCTTGTTTGATATTTTTTCTGGCGTTATAATAACAGGAAAATAAAACAAATTAATGAAGTATACAGTATATTTGATATTCAATAGGACATTTTGAAATCAATAAAACTTGCAATTCAGATTGTATGTCAATAGACTGCTATGGTCATACAGGGAGAAAAAGAAAGAAATATCAGACGATAAGAAATCAGAATTAATATGCTTCTCAAAGGGGGAGGTGGACTGCTTACTTGCTCCATAAAGTATACTCGGTGAATATAGAAAACTAAAACTTAATTCATTATCGACACATACACATAACCATTTGTTATTCGTCCAAATTGGCTCCGCTGCTTTAGATAAAAGAAGAACACATTCACCTTCATATATTATTTACACTAATATAGTTTATCTTGTTTAAACATGAGAGACTATACAATGTAAATAATGTCATGTTATCTGGTCATAACAGAACAAAAGGGAATGGTATAAAAAATCTCCCTGGGTTGCAGACCTAAGGTTGTATTTATGCTTACATCCCCAAATTGCGACCAATTTTGGCGTTTTGATCGCAGAACCTCAGACAAAGCCTTGTTAGTTCTTTTGGACTTTTTTAAACTGATGAGGGACGTGTGAACCATGTGCTAAATGAGTGTTGCTTCCACTTTCATATGTTTCATGTGTTAAATTCGAGGACGTTTTGCTCATTCTACATTCGATTATTGGGTTAATCTACATTGGATAAGAAAACAACTCAAATAATCGTATAAGCACTCACTTAAAAAAAAACAATCGTCATACAAGACCAGAATAAATCAAACTACAAAGGCATAGTAAAGCCAAACCAAAAACGGACAAACCCAAAGCACACTGCAGCAAACCACGCTAAGTAGACATCGACTTACGAGCAGGAGTGAGAGGCTTATCTTTCTGAAAAAGTTGATGCAACACTGATTTTACATGTGATTCGTACTACCACACCATTGTTTCGCATGGGTTGTTTAATAGAATTCAGTAGACATCTATTGAGAATACACTGAAATAAAGAAACACTAACAATTACTGCAACAGGCATATTCAACTTTGATATATGTAGCTTGAAAAATAACATTTTTATCGATTCTTTTTTTGCTAGGACAATGGAAAAGAAAATATATCTGTTATTTTTCAGCTATGAAGTTGGATATTTGTAATTTATGCTTATCGATAAACCGAAGCTGTGTGCAGCAGATGTTTTACTAAATAACAAATGCGCAATTACATTGACTCAATGCACAGTAAGATCAATTTTTCATCCTTTGGGAAATAATAAACTGCAAAACTGGAAATTAAAATATTGGTTATTCATAGCCTGGAACTTTTATCTACAAAGAATTTTATATTTCACTATTGGGAAAATCTGTTGTTGAACTTTGTTCTTTTAGAAAAAAAAAAAATCTTTTGCTATTGGCAGTTGGTGCTGAATTTCAATGGAAGCTGAGTCATATCATTTCCCAGTGTATTTTGGGTGTGGAAATTGGTTTAGAAATGAAGTAAAAGGTTAGTCAAGTTCGTTCTTATAGCAAGTTCCTTTATTAAAAGCCATCTCTTTCCAATATATCATTCCAGAACTAAAGAGAAGGAGTAATAAGACCATGCTGCACTATAATTTTTAGGGAGAGAGAGAGAGAGAGAGAGTTGATAGAATAAGTATATCATGATTTTCTCCATGAATTCAACCATGAAGTTTTCTCATTTCTTGAGGTTATTTAGAGCTGGTGCTGAACTATTTTAATTTAAATCTGCACCCATTTGTATCCAAAAGTTCATACTGACATTTTGTGACAGCTTGGCATCTAAGGGATCACCTCTTGCATCACTATCCGTGCCCTACTCAAACTCCTGTCGGTTCCTATCAAGGAAGATTATTTGAGATTTCTTTGTGTATTTATCTTACATATTGGAGGAATTTTTGGTATTGCCAATATATCAAAGAGAAGAAGTAAAATGTCATGTGTAATATACATGAATTATCCAAGTTGCAAATGAGTACATGGTATTTTAATTAAATGACCAGTGAGACTTGACCCTTAATGCCATTGAGGGAAGAAGTAATCAAGTCTTGTAGAAAAGATTGCTAGATTGAGAGTCATTTGTAGGTAGATAATGTGACAAATAGATTTACCAATTTCCATGGCTTATGCATCTACTGCCTTTGTCTAAAATAGAACAGAACACTGTCACTTATTCATATGGTTAAATCAGTTTTAAGCTGCTGGTAGTGCTTTAAACGAGACATAAATTTGACAGGGTAGAAAAGTCTGAGCTTCTTTGGTTGAAGTATTGCCAGAATTTTTATTGAAGATTCGTGTTGTGCCCAGTTTGCAGTATGATAAACATGACGTGAAATGTGTTCAATGACTCTTTTAAGTGACAAATGCATTTCAATCTTGCATGGAAGAAAAGATGAAATGGTGTGTAAAAGTGTAAAAAATCGGGCTCTTTAGAACACTTTTTTAGAGATAAATTTGACTGAACAATTGTGCTGTATATAATGAAGGTGCAGATGAATGCAAGTTACTTCCTTTGTGTAAATAAATGGATTTAAGCCTACTTTTAACCAGTAATTATAATTTTTTATGACTTTGACTTTTGTATTACCACTTTTATTGTATCATTAGTTGATGAAGGTTGGGGCTGCCACTCATTTTGAAGCAAGTTAATTTCAAATAATAGTTTGTGTCACAACCACTTACTCTCATGATGTCAACATGGCCGCCCAAATGATGGATGGGAACACGAGTTGATACGTGTCTGGCTTTTCTTTCTCTGCTTCGCTATCCCTTGTGAACAGTTTTTTCAAACATCCCCGAACGATTTCTTTATCAACTGTTGTTACTAAGCGTGCAATATGATTCTGTTGTTTTGAATTCCAAGATGTACATCAGGATTTCATTTAAACTCAACTTGCCAAAAGGTTGATTACCCCTTTAATTTAACTGTTCGTGAAGAAGGGCAAATAATACATCGTTAGGGTTCAATAGTAATAGTAGCTACTAAAGGCAACTTTGGAAATCCAGCTTAAATGCAGCTTGTATACAATTTCTGCTCAAGTAATTCCAGATAAGTGAAGTATAATAATACCACAAATGCTTTGAAAACACCTGAGCTCATCCGTTTATTAACAAGTGTAAACAAGGTATATTAACTCAGCCATGCTCTAAAGTAAACTTGTTGTGAAAGTTTGGTAAACAAAGTAAAGTTTTAGGATATAAACATTTTTCCTATTTAGAATTCCAATCTTCAAATGTCACCTGATGTTTATCAAGTCACTCCTGAGAGATGCGTCCAGTTTTAAGTTTTGCTCGTCTTTGCAATTTCGATTTTCTCCGCGCTCTCTCCGGTGAAAAATGTGCGTAACGATCCATTGGCTGTGAAAGAACCTGCGCTTGAGATTCCCCAACTCAAGAATCGACAGGGGAAATGGAACAGCGAGTGATCTGAAAATCTATGGTCTTTAACCGCGACATTAGAATCCACTGCGCAATTTAAAATAAAAATACGTTAGTAAAAAGTCGCCAATAAAAAGTAAGTGAGAATCTTTAAGGACTTTAAAATTTATTGCCAAAACTAATAAGAAATTCAAAGAAAGTTGCTTATTGAATTCTTAAAAGCCAAGGCAGACAATAGTTTCAATTAGAATGTTGTACAGACCATAAGACGTGCTTTAACCCTGCCAATAAGGTCATGCAGTGAGAGGCACAGCATACCAAACACAACCATATCACTAGCTATTGCCAAGTGATAGAAGAATTAAACCGAAGTCTTCAGCATTAGATAAAAGTAAAAACAAAATTTTCTTACTGTTTTACAATTCATACGTTACTACTACAAAAAAACATAGCTGCAAGAAGTATTAGCTGGGGCAGGTTGGGATTGAGATCAAATGACATCACTTACAGAAAGCTAGACATGTAAGCTATATATCACGTTACTTCCAACACTTAGGCAATAAGATAGATTGCAGAAGAAACGCTCATGTTTACCTCTAACTTTAACTTACATATGTATACAGCTTCTACTGTATGATCATAATTTCAGTAGTATACAGAGGCAAAATATGAGCGATATTACACATTCAATCGAGGACATTATGTGACTTTGTATGACCCATTGCATATGAAGAATATAATTAGTAATGTTCTCAATTTTGTTTTGTATTTCTGTATTTTTAGAATGTTATTTCTGAAAATGGAGTCATTTCGTGCTTTTCGGGGGACGATGGATCAATTGCCTTGGAATTATTTAGTTGGGTTTTTTTCTTTTGATTTTTTTGGGGAAATGCATTTCGGGATCGATTTGTTTTAAGGGCGTTGTCTGACTCAATAAAATAAGAAATTTTACGAGTGCGAGTTGACACGAAGAGAAAAAAATGTGGGTTTTAAATATATTTTTTATTAGATTAAGGATTGTAAATGTATAGAGTCAGGAAGTAATGGAGAGTTGTAAACGGAAGTTGAGACGTTAATAAATAAAATTGTTTTATGAGTGAAGTGTGATGATAGGTGGCGTTTAAAGTGTCAAAACTGTCTGTAAATTTTTTTTTATATCTGTTTTCTTGAGAAGAGAAGTTAGTGACAAGTGTTGATGGAATTTTTTTTTTTTTTTTTTCATCGATGGATTTGATGGCTTTTCGCTTCATAATAATTTGTTGTGGTGAGGTGATGAGAATTGCATGAGCCAACTTTGCAATGTTTGCAGGTCTTGGGAACTCGTATATTTAGCGTAAATAATTAAGGCAGTAAGAAAGTGGATTTCACTGAGTTTGCGCACTCTCTTGTCTTATAAATGTTTCCTAACAACTGATCAATTTACAAATTACAGAAGGCTAGCGACAGACTTCCTCTTCTCTTGGAAGTTGGAGATTGGAATGCCGCAAATGTTTTAGTTATTGCAACAGCTTTTAGTATTAGAATTTAAAATATTGTACGCATTATTTATATTATTTACTAAATAAACACTTGCTGGAATTTATAATGTTAAACCTACAATGTTATCAAAACAATAGTTGTCAGGCGTTTGTACATATACATATCTGGATGTACTTATGATAAGCTTAACGTATGGTTAAATATGAGCTTCGGAGACACAAGTTAGGCTAAATTCAGCTTAATGCAAATGGATGTTGCTTATGTATAATTCCATGTATGACGGTGTTTTCTTTAGATGGCTTTTTTTGTATATTAACCGAGGGAAAATATTGTCAACTTCAATAATACTTACTCGCTGAAGAGCAGTAAGCACCATAAAGTAATCGTTTTCTAGGGCAATCGGGAACTAATGACGTCATTTCAATATGGTTTTCTTTGCTTTGATCTTAAAGAATTCCTTCAGCAAAATTAGCAAGGATTTTAGTACATAGATTAGTATTAAGGGAATATGTTGCTGCAACAATAGCGGATTTTTTTTCAACTTGAAGTGCATTTTGATGTCACAAACGCGATTTTCATACAAGCAAGCCTTCATCAAATGCTGGTGTCTGTCTTCATGGTTATTGCAGGGTTGAATAAAGTGGATTTTTACTACACCTTTATTAGATCTGTTTTTTCATTTACTCCATACCAGGGTGTTAGTAATGTAGAGTTATTACTTTACTAAGAGACGAATACTGTTGTCAATAAACTGGCAAATATTTCGTCCTGGTGTATGCTAACTGACATTTTAACGATGTTTGTTCTTATTGTTTTATCACTGCCTATAAAACATTGTTTCTGGAATAGATAATTGCAAATGCTTTTTTAGAGGAAGGGGATAAAGCACTAATATTTCGATTCATTAGGCGGATTCGCGTTTTTAGCCCTAATTTGTACGTGTAAATGCATTTTGCGGTTTGGATGTTCATGCGCATGTCTGAAATCGGGTTAAGAAACCTTTTACAGTAAAATTACACGGGTGTAAATTACTTTTCAAATCCGCCTATTGAAATTTGTTTAAGGGGGTAAAATTAGAAAAATCAAACATAATTAATGTCGGATACTAAGTTTGGTGAATGTCTTTGCCAACTGCAAAATATGTATTGACTAAACTACAAAATATATGGTTTACGCAAGGCGGTTTTCATTATAAGTCGTGACCTATTTTCGAAAGGAGTATTGACTTTCGAGTGTTTACAGACGGGTCTTATTTATTGCGGTTACAAAAACGAGGCAAAGAATAATGTAAAGCAAGAAACAACATATCACGGTTTTATACTTCCATTAGGTGCATTCAAAAATAAAACAATCAGTTAAGTTGAAGTATTGATGTCAATTTCCGTTCTAAAATAAGTAAAACTTAAAGACGGTTTTGTTTTACTAACAAAAACGTGCGGACCACTGCTCAATTCAATAATGTCGCAACCATTTCGCAATCACTCTATACACCTAGCATTACATATTTCAATGCAACTAGAAGTTAAAAAAGTCATACGTGATAAAAAAATTTCCAAAATATTCTACAAACCATAACA